>PTFA01000043.1:1919702-1955669 GCA_003342895.1 Casuarius casuarius
AAAAAAGAAATCAGGTAAGTGCCGGCGGCAGGGCAGAGCCCGGGGCTCCTTCCCGGCTGCGCCGAGCCCGAGGGCACAGCGGCATTTCCAGGGCGCCCACTCGCCTCCCGCCGCCTCGCTCCGTGGGCACTGCACAACGAGAGCGCCAGGCCTCAGCGCCCGCGCTCAGTCCTGCACAGAGGCAACGGGAAGCCTCTGCTCCAGACAGCGCTGCTCGGCGCCGAGGCTCTCGCATCGGCTTCGGAAGCGAGCGGTTGCCTCCTCCGGACGCTCCCCATGATGCCGGGGGCACTGGGAAGGTGCCACCTTAAGGCAGGAGCCACCTTAACGGGGCATCGCCGGAGTGGAGTCGATCAGCACAAATTCCACTGAATTTTCTTCCACTGGATTTTCTTCCTCGGAGGAAGGCCACGGCAGCGCCGGGCCACATGCGACGCTGGTGCGCGGCGTCACGGCTGCCGGCCATGAGGGTGGCCGCCGCGCGGCCCTGGCGAGGCAGCTTTACCGCCCGGCAGCTTGGGTTTGCCCACGCTGGCGTCCTCCCGCCCTCGCTGGACGCCGGCAAAATCCCCTTAAAATCCCGCATCTGCCTCCGGCGCCGGCCCTGAGTGGGTCTGACCGCTGGAGAAGGGGGCGGTGGCTCCTGAGCCCCCCAGAAGCTCCCTCGGGCAACGCTGCCTTGCTGTCACGCATCCGCAGGGCCCAACAACCCCAACACCCCCGATGGGGCGAGCACGGAAACAAACCCTTCCCGCTCGCGAGCGAGGAGCTCCCCCAGGCCCGTTTGCCCTCTCGCTTGGCCGGACCCAAACCGGCCAGGGCCAGGCCGGAGCGGCGGTGAAGCGCGGCACGAGGCCCAGAGGAGCCTGCCCGCCCGGGCCGCCGCCGTGCTCCAGCCTGCTGTGGGTCCGGGAGCCCCAAGGTGCCGCAGCCGCTCCGGGCCCGGGGGTCCCCGGCGCCCTGCTCTCACAGGGACGCAGCGTCCCGCTCCCCCGCCGCCCCACGGGGGAAACTGAGGCCCAACCCAGGGCCGCCCCCTCCCCTGCGCCCGCCGCGGGGGTGTCCTACCGGCTCGCAGCACGCGCCGTCCCCTCCTGCGGCTCTGCCACCCCCAAGCCCCGTGCCACAGCCGCCCGCCCGGCGCAGAGGGAGGTCGGGGGGATGGCGGGCGCGCAGGGCTCGGCCATGCAGCAGTGTCCGGCAGCCGCCGCGCGCCTCCATCCGCGCCGCCCCGGCGCTGCCTTCCCGCCGGAGCAGAGCGGCAGCGGATATTATTTAACGGCAGCTGCAGAGGAGAGACGCGGTCAGCTATCGCCCTGCTGTCAAATCTCTCGCAAGGGGCAGTGCAACGCTACTGAGCTTTAATTTTGCAAATAAAGGGTGGCAAATTAGACAGTAATGATTCCGAGCCATTCAAACCAGATTGTAAATCATGTGCTTGAAGCTGCAAGCAGATAAAAGGGGCCAGAGAATTTCTAATGAAGCAAGATTAGAAACCAGCTGAGACTCGGAGGGCCTGCCTGGAGAATATGAATGAAGCTAGCTGTACTTAACTCGATTTGCTACTCAGACAATAACCGCAGAAGGCAGAAACTCGGCAGAGCCAAGAGCAAACCCGGCCGCCTTGCTGCAGGCCCCGGGACCGGCCTCTCCCGAAAGCGAGCCGCCGCCTCCGGCGGACAAAGGAGATCCCGGGAGCCGCGCAGCCGGAGAGGGGAGCCGCGCTGCCTGGGCGCTAGGGAAAACAGAGCCGATTTTGGCCGGAGACAAGTTATCTACGTGCGTGCGACTCTGCAGGTGTTTAAGCACAAATACCAATTCACACGCGGCGGCGCAGGAGGATTATCTGCCTCCGACGATGCTGCCGGAGCGCGATGGATGAACTTGTACTCAGCCATGCAAAGCCGAGCTGTTATTTGGGCATGAAACAAGTTAATGAGGGTGGAGACAACTCCTTATTAGATAAACGATAATGACAGAATTTCATAAATTATATCCACATGCTCTTGCAGGGACCTCCGTGCCTGCTTTCCCCGCACGTCGCCTGCTGCCCACAGAGCATCTCTATCCCCTATGGCATACGCTCGGCCAGAAATCGCCTCTTTTCTGCCAGCACGTTCGCCTGGTCCCGCGCAGCCATGCGGGGGTGAGGAGCACGGACCTACGTCCTCCGGTGAGAGCGGGGCGTCCTCGAGCCCACGCGGAGGCGGCAGCCCCGCTGGTGGTGCAATCGCCGTGTGGCACGAGCGGCCGTCAGGCTGACCGGGGGAGCTCCCCCCCCTTTAATCCCCAATCCACACCAAGGGAAAGGAAAAGCAGCTGGTTTATCCCCCAGGACTGCAGAGCTGGGTCCACAGTGCTCCCTGCACGGGCTGCGTTAACCCCGAGCCAGGCGAGTTTGCTGGCTGCCAGGAGAAGCAACGCGGCACGGTGCAGGCTGCAGCAGAGGATTTTCCTCTGCTTTTGCAAGAACTGCCGCATTCAGCTCAAAAATGGGACCAGAACAACGGTGACCCCGTCTGAAAGGTTCCTGAGGATTTCCTGCCCGAGAGGCAGAGCACGGCCGGGAGCAGGCGAGCGGAGGGACGGTGCCTTCCTGACACACGGCAGGAGGAAGAGGGCTTCCTCCGCAGCTTTTGGAAGGCAGAGATGCGATTGCCGCCGCGCCAGCACTTCTGCTGTGCCACGCCAACTCTGACCCAGAAAAATCCTCCTAAAACCATCTGACATTTCCTAACAGTGCTGACTGCCCAAACTGAGCTGATGGCTGAGTTTTCTCCCCTAGCAGAAAAAATGTAAAATAAAGCAGGAAACTAAACGCACCTTCTGCAGACTACCTCGGTTAGCAAAGCGCAGCCGCCTCCGATCCAAGGGCCGCGCGTTAGCCGTGCCCGCAGGGTGGCCTGCCCCCACCCCGAGTGACCCGTGCAGGCTGTCTAAACGGGCGAGCGGCACCGAGAACAAAAGGGAAACTCCTCGTTTCTGCTTTGGAGTCAAATCACTGGGCTTAACAAGGCATCTCCAGCTTTCCTGGTCAAGACAGCCTGCAGAGATCCCGGCATAACACGGTCCATCCCGCTCCAGCCTAGCAATTCTCGGATGGATGGGCTGACGGACAGAAGCACCACGTCACGGCGAGCTCTGGAGAGCTGGCACGCGGAGCTGCTCCCTGGGCAAAGTTCAGCTGCATCTGTTTTGGATGGGCTGAAGACAAGACCGATTCTTTTAATCAAATTAGAAAATCCCATAATAAGAACAGCCGTCTAGTTATAGGCAGTACTTACAGCAAGGCCGCGGCAGACACCGACACCCAGCCCACGCGCCCGGCTTTGCACGCGCGCCCCGCCAGCCCCTGCCATTTAAAAGCTTACGGCTGACCTCTCGCTGCCCGGAGAAATCGCATCCCCGGCAGAGCAGGCAGTGACCCTTAGCTGGCAAAGCTAACGCGAGGCCCGTCGGCCACTTCAGCGGCAGAACCAAGAGGTCCCCAGCGGCCAGGGCTGCCGGGGTTATCGCTGCTACGAAAAACGAAGCTGAGAGGTGGATGCAGACATAGAGGGGCAATCGTAAGGATGCAGGCAAGAGCAGGGATGGAGCGGCGCAGGGTCTCTGTACACCAGCCTCCTACCCACCATCACCGCCTCCCTGGCTCTGCGGGAGGCCAGCACACGAGAAATGCCTTTCACCTGGCTAATCATTTAATAGGGAGAAGGGAGAGTCACTTAAAAAAACTAAAACAACATAACAGAATATGACCCAACTAATGCAACTGGATTTTCAAAACTAATAGGGGGGAAAAATATTCTTATAAAGCTTTTAATCATTTATGGTCACAAATAGCAGTGACAGCACACTCAGAAGGGGGAAAAAAGGCAGGAACAAACTTTATGGCAGGCAATAGGCTTATTCAAATCAAATTAAGACGTACAGCTTGAAGTTGTTTGCCTAATCAAAGGGAAAGTAATCTTTAGGAAAACTGGGGTAAACCATTCTTACACTCGTTAAGGCTGGCTCCCGGGACGGCAGCCCTCGCAGCACGGGAACGCAGAGGCAAGGCTCCGGGGCCGCTCAGCCCTGCCGCCTTCCCGGGCCGCCGGCTCGGCCGCTCGCGGAAGAACATGACGCACGCCTGCTATTTCAAACAGAATCAATGGCACCGACCGACGGCTTAATTTACCACGTCCTAAGATTTGCTGTAAACAAACGCGCTCGCCGCCCGCCTCCTGCATCTTCCCGCCGCGGAGGGCTCGGGTTTTGCAGGGGCGACCCCGGCGCTTTGCAGCCCTGCGGTGCGGTGAGGACCCGGGGCCCACGCGTGCCGGCTCTGCACGCCCGGCTGGCACCGGAGGACACGGCCGGCCACCACCACCGGGAAATACAGCCCGTCCGTCGGTCCACGGACGTTAGGCGCCTAAATCCCTCGCTAAACTCCTGAGATGATGCACCGAGGTAACAGGTGGGTTGTAACGATATGACTCACAAAAATATCCGTAGCGATGAACATCCTGCACCCGAGCACCCGGACGGCGAGGCCGGCTTCCCTTCACCGCTGCCGGCGGCCGCAGGGCAGACCCTGGCGACCCGTGGTGAGGTGACGGGAGGCTCCAGCATCCCTGGCGCCCAGCACGGCCCCAGGGCCCGCATGACCCAGGGATCGTCACACCGCTGTCACGGGGCCAAGGCAAACGCGTCCTCCGTCGACACGGAGGGAGGGACTCTCCGCTCCCCGGGCGGCCGCAGAAAGGCCCCGGCAGGCCGGGCCACCGCTGCGAGCCCGGCCGGCAGCCCTGGGGCGAGCGCCGGCCCTCCAGCCCACGCTGCCCGGCCGGGGGGACCACCACCACCCGCCCCACGCTCCCGCCGCCACGGCTCCGACTCACCAGCGCCCACCATGCTGTGCAAAAAGGCGCGATATTATTCAGAAAAGGGCCGTTCTTGGGTTTTCTTTGCCTCCCAAAGGTGCCTCTAAGGGATCTGGGTGGGAAGGTCCCTGTCCGCGGGGGCCTGCGACGCCCCCGGCCCAGGTACACCGCCCGCACGGCCCTTCGCACGGCTCCTCTCTTACAACATCCTCACTTCTAGAAGTCTGGAAAGGATTATAAATTTGACCCTGGGGAGTTTCACTTGTGAACCACTAGGGCCACAGAGAAGGAAAACCAGGAGCCGACAGAGAAAAGCACTGCTGAACCACCAGCTACAGTCAACTTGGGCTACCAGAAGCACGCAGAGATCACGAATCCGGCCCCCCAAACTCCCCAGCTTCAACAGCTACGAACCCTGACGGCCGGTTTGAAGGCTGCACTCTTTGGTGGCTCGCTGAGCGAGATGCATCACCTTTCCACCATGTGGATAATTACAGCAAACTAGTATCTCTCCCAGAAATAAACATCCTCAGGTTTTGCATACTGCGTCACTATTTCCAAACTGTTCAGAGCAAACAAAACAGAAGGAAAAAAAAAAACCCCAAAGGAAATTTCCATGCAGAAAGCTGCGTTATTATATAATTCAAATTATAAACAGGTATCTGTTAAATTACAACAAAATGAGTAGAATTTATGTAAGCCAACATCTGAAAGCCAAGAAGTTCAAGTATAGCCTTAACTCTTTTCCCCGCAGTTTCATACCACGCAGCGAGACCTGGGCAGCTCAGCTCACGTCTCCGGGCCAGGCCCTATTCTGCACAGGTAGAAACAATTTCCACTTTCACAAGACACTTCCATTCTACAGGCACAGTTTCTGCCTGCAAATCAAGTTTCTGCATGCCTTATTAATTGCTTGTCAGCGCAGATAAGGTGGCGAGAGATGCAGCTATTCCAATTTCTTCCCACAGCTCCTGCAGTAGTCGCCAAAACAGGCTCTCCAGCTGTGCACGCAGCAGACGCGCCGGCCGCAGCACACCTCCTCGCGCCCCGCGGACGCCGAGCGGGGCTCGTGTTACAAGACGCAGCAGCAATACCTGCTTCCGAGGCCACCCTGGGCCGATTCCAGCTCCTGTTTGATCTTGCTCGGGTGTTCGTGACAAAGGCTATAGGACAGGCTCTCCGTAACGCCAAAATAGAGTGCTTTAAGCTCACAACACTGGCTTAAAGACTGGAGGACTCTTCTATCCACCTTCTTTTTGCTCTTCTTTTTACGCCTTACAGCAATTTCCAGCTCTCCTCCACAACCAGAAGCAACACTATTTTTAAGCAGGAGCTGGTATTGCCGCTGAATCCCGTGAATCCAGGAGATGGAGCCTGGTGAAGGACATCAACTGCTGCCACATCCGCTCCAATGTGGAGAGCCAGCACCGCGCAGGACCTGCTGTCCTCTGCCCGGGCGCCTGCTCAGAGCAGCACCGGGCGGACTGGTGACCTGCCACATCTCACAGCACACATGTGTGCTCCTGCAGACGCTGGTAGGCCGACCACGTGTTTCGAGACCTCACTCAGAGCATGCTTACTCCTTGTCCACCCCGCACTACTTTAACGTCTGCAAGGAGGAACGCGTTATTTAATGTAAGACCAAAAATCCAGTTCATCAAACCTACCTTTGGGCACCAGCCTAGGACTTGTAAAACTTGGCTCAACTTCTCACCATGCCACAGACTCTGTGTGCTCTTGGGCACATCCTTCAGCTTCTCTGTGCCACGCTTTCCACCAGGAAAAAGGAAGTAGGCTCTTTACAGAAACTACACATGGCTAAATTAAAGACTGGGAGAAGTGTGGGTCCACACAAAAAAACAGAACAGATCTGTACACACTGCACCTGTGAATACCTGCACATGGGGAGATAAAAGCAGCTGAAGGCTCAGGAGGGACAGAAGGAATTCTAGACTGCCTTCTTACACATCCTAAGTACAGGTTTCTAACAATATGGGTTTTAAGCTGAGCTGACTAATTTTTTTTTTCCCCTGCACTTCTACTGTATCTTCAAAATGTAACCCCAGCAATTTCCACTGCATTAAGTATCTTCCATAATGCTAATCCAAAGACGACACCAGACCACTTAAAAGTATTTTGGGGGAAGTACCTGATGCCCTGTGCTCGCTAACCTCTGAAAGGCCCAGATCAAAAAACTCCGAGAGCTCAGGCGGGCAAAGACACTGAGCCAGGCGACGAGCGCATCTGCCTGCTCGTCCTTTAAACCAGCCACTTTATCAAGTGGCGACAAAACGGAGAAGAACAGCCCACCCTCAGCAACCACGGAAATCTTATTAACAAAGGGTTGGTTTGGACTTGTGATGTGCAGCAAGGTAGAGCAAAAGGTCAAACCTGGCTCCCACTAAAGCCAGTGGCAAAGGTATTGATTTCCAAGATGCCGAATTTAGCTCCCGCTTCCTAGATGCCGGGGACCGGGGAGCACTCACGTGCAGTTGCCCCCATTCGAAAAGGATCGCCACGCTGTCACCACTAAATGGCACGTCTCTCTGCCTGTTACGCAATTAGCTTGTTCAACTGTGCTTAACACCCATGACTCATAGATCTGTGTCCATGTATCAAGTCTCATCCCTCTCATGAGTCAAAGTGCCTTTCAGAAAAAGCACAGAAGTAGGAAGAACAGTCAGGGAACATGTTTTGCCATTTCCCCCCTCATTGCTTCCCAAAGAATTCGACTCATTTCTTAAATTCAATTGAAAGAGTGGACTTTGCACCAAGACTTCCACTATGGCCCAGACCCTTAATTAAAGCCAGTCTCTGTATCTCCAACCAGAAGCAGGACATCACCTTCATCCATGTTCACAGAAGGTTGTCCATCACAACCGTCTCCGTCGCTCTGCAGTCACGGGAGAAGGGATCGATTTTGGCAGGGCTGCCCACGTGCTCTGAATTCAGATGCATGTCCTGTGCTGTACGGACCTGGGCATCACGTAACACCACCACAGAAGTCACCCCCGGATCCAGGGTGTTCACAAAGCATCCAGCGGAGCTTGGAATCGCGTTCACGTTGGCTGGTGGTGCCTTGCAAATGGTACCAGGAACAACTAATCCTGTTTTCAGACCCATTTGCCCATTCGGGGAGAAACAGAGGGAGCACAAAGCAGCTCTGTTGCAGCTGTGCAGAGCCAAAACGTGGTCAGAACCAGGAGTCCCACACAGGCGCAGGTGGGAATCCAAACCACGCTGCCTCTTGTAGCTTGTCTACGCTCAACAAGGATTTAAATTAATGAGAGCTTTGACTATTCATCATACTGGGGGAGGGTGGGGAGACACCATCATGCTGGTCCTGTCTGCAGTTACATAGAGCTGCTGGAATTTTTCCACTCGTAAGTTTTTCCAGGAAAAATCTTCCTGTCCCTTCACCAGTCACTGTGAGCCACGGTTGCTACAGAAAACCAAACAAGCTAGCCCCAATTCCAGCAGCTCATTTCCTAACCCAGACACCTCTACATCTGGAAAAGCAGAAGAATCTATGTGGAAAAGGGGTATTTACCCATCCTGGGGAGGGGAAGGGCCACCTCGTGCAGGCATTGGAGCAGGAAAAGGGACTGCCAGGGAGCTTTAGGCTACCAGGCATTGAAAGCACTATCAAAAGTGGTGTTTGGGCATCTTGGTCATTGAGGCTGTTTCACCCAAAATGCTTGATAAGTCAGTGGAAGTCAGGTACCACATTCAACAACCTTCATCCCTGTTCTTTGGAGGGGGCGACACCCGAGAGCCTCAGCTCCTCCGTCTATGTCACTGGAACAAGAGCAGCAAAACCGAGACCTTAATCCTGCACGGCCAGAGAGAAGGAAGGTAACACTCACGGCCAAAGTATTACATCTATAACGATGAGATGACAGTGATTTTATTTGTAATTGTCTTTTACTCCAGGCGGGCATATTCAAAGGAGATTTTTAAAAATGACAGAAGCCCTGGAGGACGCTTAAGTAATTAGCCCTGGCTATCGTTAAACACACTTCAAAACTCACAGCAAGCTGTCCCGAGAGGAGCCGAGGGGACAAACTGCACCACACGCGATGCAGACTGTCCACCCCACTCTGGCGACGCTGTCCCCATGCCGGACAGGGTGTCCTGGGAGGTGGCAGGAGCACGCGGCCCTCGGGCTCCCCGCGCGGTGCACCCGGCCGTGCACCCAACCACGCGCCCGCGGCTCGCTGGCCGACCAAGCCCGGCTCCAGCGCCGGCTGCGGACACGAGGCACGCAAAGGGCAACGCTCCAGTTACACCTCCGGCTGCTTTGCAATAAAGGGAAGTCAACTCTGAAGGCGTTTTATACCACTGACGCATCTTTGGGACTTTTGAGGTAGCTTCTTCGGCAGCTGGCTATTAGCACGCTAATAACAACAGCTAGGTGTCAAACAAACTGGCGTCTCTTGAGGAAAAAGCCCTGGAAACCACATAAAATAGACCAGCAAGAAAGGGCGCATTAGAGACCAGACTTGAATTTCAACTTGTGGTTTTTCTAATCGCTTAAGCAAACACCAGTATCAGCAAAGCCGACGGATGCAACCGAAGCCGACTCCCCCGAGGAGCGCAGGAGCGCCACGAGCCAGCCCAGCCGCAGCAGCTCGCTCGGCCGGAGCGGCACTGCCCCGCCGGCAACCACCTAACCGGGCCCTGGTTTTCAGCCCACAGCAGAGGCGATTTCTGCTTTGAGCTGCAATCGGAGCAGAGGGCAGAAAGGCTTCAAAACGCACAATTTACCACTTTGCAGCCGCACCGCTCGGCGAACGAAGCAGAGACACGGATGCTCCGTGTGACCTGCCGTCTGCAGAAGGTCCCCCAGTGCTCCTGACACGCTGAAGTTGGCATCCTCGTCCGCGACGCGCCGGAAAGCCCTTCGAGCCGCATCCTTTCCCTCCTCACCGTCGCAGGGAAAAAAGGGGCTTGAATTAAATCCCGATCAGAGCGGTTTATTGATTCATCAACGGTGTATCGTTAGCAGCAATCGGTGAGCTCCGCGTTCCAGGTCACCATCGGCGGCACGGCAGATAAACCGCAAGACTGGACATTCGCAAAACGTCCGTAAACGCTTTCAAATTCCTAAACCCCACAACTAATCCCCCAAAAACTAATCCCCACCGCTCAGCTGCTGCCCCGTCACCGTGTGCACGCTCCCCGCGGCCGCAAGTTTTCTCACTTCTTTTCAAGCCGGCTCCTTTCTGCAGCTCCCCCCAGTTACTGTTTAAACCGGCCAAGGGGCAGCTAAAGCAAGTGTTGTCATTATTAATTTCAGTATTAAGGGGTTTTGGGCAAACATCCTCCCGGCACGGATTGGGCCGGGAGGCCACGCGCGCGGTTTGCACTTGCCTCCCAGCCACAGCCCGGCTGCTGCAAGCCTGGCGGTGCTGCCTATGGTGGCTTGCGCAGACTGCCCTACACCAAACCACTCTTTTTCCACTAGGCAATATTCAGTGAAAGATTCACACTTCTTTTGTTGTTGTTTTACTGGCAAAAACCAGGGCACCTGCTGGAAAAGCTCCCCATGTATGTGCCAGCAAGGAAATGAAAATATTCACAGGCACCGCAGCCCGAGCTCCGCTTTCCCGGCCGGGCCGTCGGGAACCTTGCTTGGTGCAGTTTAGCTCCCCTTAGAAAACAAGCAAAGAACAAGCTAGACCTTCTCGCAAACGTCCCACCCTCCCTCACGCTCTTCAAAATGAATGCATTTCCAGCTCTCCAGGAGCCCTTCAGCTCAGAAGACATTTCCACAGCAGGAATTTAGCTTTTCCCTGCAGCCTATGGAAATCAAGAGTATAGTATTTCATTCTTCTGTTACCTTTATTTGCTAAAGCTTGGTCTACGCACAAATAAATTACCACATGCTTTTTTATACTGCAGAGTTATATCACTATAAAACGCCCTTTAGAAGTCTAGTTCCAGCTCCCCCAGGATAAACTTTTATATCATCGCAACTGCTAGACAGGTTCCCCCGTTGCAATTCGGCCACAGATTTCAAGCAGCGCGACTCTCGGCAGCGCAACCTGCAAATGCAGGCGAGTTCCCGCACCGCAGCCTCACGACGGGCAGGCTCGGAAAGCTCTCGCTTTGAGCGACTGCCTCTTCATTTATTAGAAAAAAAAGACTGCAAGTCTTAATCAGAGCGTTCCCGGCGTCGCGGGGAAAAGCGACACTGAGCATCGTGCATGGAAACCAGCTGTCGGCAGAGCCGGATCCTGCCTCCGGCGGCTGCAGCCCAGCCGCGCTCAGCTGGACGGGCGGCCGGCCCCCCCGGGCCCCTAGCGCAGAACGGAGACCGAGGTGGGCCCAAGCCCAAACCCAGGCCCATGGGACGACTCCAGGGTTGGAGGACGAGGCACTCGTGGTCCCCGTCGTGGGACGTCCTGGCACCTCCGTCCCTGAAACCCTGGGGGAAGGGGAGCGCCAGGGCTGCCTCGCTCCGCTGCGGACGCACGCGGGGACTGTGCCCGAGCACGAGGGAGGCAGAGGACGAGCTCAGCTGCACCCGGAGGGTTATTTAGCCCGCGGGCGTGCTCGAAAGGCTCGAAAGGCCTCTCCTGCCCGCCTCGTCCCGGGGAGGAGGCCCCCAACCCGCAGCAGCGGCAACGCCATGCCGGGAGGGCGCAGATCCCCTTCTCGCACCGACACCGCGGGATCTGCTTCACCGTCGCCTCAGGCGACTTCCCAGAGCGCCAGCACAAAAGGCGCCGGGCGGCTCTCGGCGGGAAGCACCCGGCGAGGGTTGTTCGCAACGCGGCAGCACCTTGGAGCCTTCCTGGAGATCCAAAGCTCGGCTACGCTCGGCGCTGCACTCGAGACTGAGAGACCTCGCAGGCCAAATAACCAGGGTGAATAACGCGGGGGCAGAGGAAGGCCCCGGCCAGGGCACCTGGCCCCAGAGCAGGAACCAGACACCTGTCCGGCACCGTCCGGGCCTCCCCGGCACAGGAGCACCCGGATGAGCCCACAGCGGTGGCTCCCGTCACCCCTAGAGCGGCAGGAGCAGACGAAAAAGGCACTTTGCAGTTCCTGGAAGAAGAGCCGGGCAGCGCCAGCGCGGCATCGCAGTCCCCCCGTGCCGGGGAGGGATTAAAGCGTCCCGGAGGGCGGCACGGCGCGGCGCGAGGACTCGGGTTGCACTTCCCAGAACCGGGCGGCCCGGGAAACTAAAATTAGTAGGAGGTGTTAGGAGACTAATTCTGCCTCTCTGCGCACTGCTGCCTGCCCCTGCGCCGCTTCGGTTGCTAATCAGGAATAGTTACTGCTGGTTATCTCAAGAAGATAATAAAAATCCTTGTGTTAAAACGAAATAACCCCACAAGCTACAGGCCTCTTTCAGGGCTCCCGCTACGGCAGGTATTTTGGCCGTGCATCAGCGCAGTTAGAGCGAGAGCAGAAACGCAGACCGGCCGGCAGCTCGTTACAAGGGGCTCCGCTTCAGTTAGCCACATCTTCCTTAAAAACAGCGTTTTCCACAGGGTTTCTGGGTTTTTTTGAAGCAATGCAGGACCAAAACCTTGCATGCGTGCAATTCCCGAACGACCTACCAGCTTCGGCTGACCAGCAGGGATTTACGTGGGTATGACCGAAAGCAGGATTCGAGCCACGTGCGCCGGGCTTCAGGGAAGCCCGCTGCTGGCCCCGAAACTCCTCTAGCCTGGAAAATAACATCGGGGCAATAGCGACCCTTCCTGCATCCCCAAACGTAGCAGCGCCCATCTCCAGCGGCTTGCAGGGGGGCTGCAAACCCCAAAGCGTCCCGTGGCCACCCCGCTGCCGAGCGCACGAGCCGCGGGGCTCCCGGCGGAGAGGAAAGGGCGACGGGGAGGGGGGAGGACGAGAGATACAGTTTCCAGGCGCTGGTTTCTTGGTATGTAAGCTAACACTCGTGTTATTTAAAGCCAGAGTTTTAACAGCGTTCAGCTACTGTTTGCGTGATCAGGATAAAAAATCGCAATCCTAATTCCTGGCCCCCCGGTGCCTATGGCAACTGGTATCCGTCTCCTTGGAAACTAATCTCGTGGTATTTGAACAATGTAACAAGGGCCTTTAATCTCCCAAACACTGTAAATCTTTATTCTAGCCTGCTTTCCTAGGACCAGAAGGGCCAACATAAAAAGCCCGTTGTTTTCTGGGCAGCTACAGAGCTCCTAACTCGAATTTTGTATTACACACGCGCACGCCTTTTTTTTTCCTCCCCTTCTTTCTCTCCTCTTTTTTTTTTTTCCTCCTCCTCCTCTAAATTAAAGAGGAATCGATGTCCCTGGTGCACAACGAGCCCTACAGGGAGGTAATTTCTCCGTCTTCGCTCAAGGAGGACTCCCCTCCCGCGGCAGCAAGGACGGGCGGCCGTGATGGGACAAGGCCGGGGCATCCCGGCAGCACGACCCCCTCTCGCCCGCTCCAACCCCGCCGAAACATTAAAATACTTGTCCAAAGGCTCCTGTGAGGGTAGCCCGACCGGGGGGACGGCAATGCTGCAACTGGGGGCGAGCCGGTCCCAGCGTTACAGATCCGGAGGCTCCGCGGTGCTGGGGACCAAATGACACCTCGGCGCCACGGGGGTGGGGGGAAAAAAAAGGGTTAATCCAGATATTCTCCCCACTCGAAAATTTCCACGTGGCCGTTTTGCAGCGGGGCGGCACTTCCAACCCGAACAGCCCATTTTATTTCGTTTCAGCCCTCGGTTGAACGACGCCGTTGCGGGGTCCTTCGTGCGGCTCTTGGTCCGTCCTGTTTATACATCCCAGGACGATGTTTGCTTTTTTCGCAACAGTCTGACATTGTTGACTCACGCTCGATTCCTGCTCTGCTCTAACCCCCGGGTCCTTTTTCTGCACGGCTGCAGCTTCACCGGCTATTCGCCATCCTCTGTTTGCGCAGTTGATAATTCCTGCCTGCCTGTAGTATTTGGTGCTTGTCCTTATTGAACTGTGTCCTATTTCCCCGTCCTGACTATTCTTCCAATTTGTCAAGATCATTTTCAATTCCAACCTCGTCTTCCAACAGGCTCGCGGCTCCTCCCAACTTGATGTTGTCTGCAGATTTAATAAGCACGCGCTCTTTTCCATCATCCGAGCCATTAATGAAAATATTGACTAGCGCCAGACCCAAGACCAGCCTCTATGGACCTTCAGTGCATACATCTTGCCAGCTTGACAGTGAACCATTGATAACTGGTGTCTGAATTGGGTTCTCCAACCCGTTCTGCGCCCGCTTTACAGTACTTCCATCTAAATCAACGCTTCCCAACCTTGCCTTGTACAATTTTCTAAAAGAACAGGAAAAAAAATCCTCCAAACCACAAACAAAGAAACAAACACAGCAGGAAAGATTAAAGTAATAGAGGAACATAACAGATGAATAAATGCAGGACTTGCCAACAGCCTTACTGCTCAAGCATCCCCAGCCAGGCTGGGGCAGGCTGAATTTGCAAGGCTCAGCCGAGCCGAGCGGGGTCCGCTCCAGGGGAACAGTGGCAGGAGACAGTGTCTCTGCCTTCACGGGTGGGGAGGGAGCCAGCCCCTTGCCTCTCCCTTCCATCCCTCCTGCTTGACCTGCTTTCGGGATGCAGAGAGGGGACTGGGGAGCCACTTCTTGGCTCCTGCAGGAACTGCCAGGCTCCCTCCCTCCGGGTCTCCCCGAGTCACTCTTGCCTTGTAAAGACGCTACCGAGGATCAAGCCGGTGCCTTTCTAAAGGCACCAGATGGCATGTTGCTTTTTAGAAAGCTCCCAATAGAGAAAATCCCCAGGCCTGCTTCTGCAGATGACTCCAGCTGAACAATGCCAGAACACAAGCAAGCGCGGCGGCTGGGTTTTGGGAGACCACCACGGGGAACAGGTGCACTGAAAGGAAGAATTCCTTCATCAATTAAAACAAACACAGCTCTCCTATGGATAAAAATAACACCGAGACCCTGTATCTGGTCCTGCCCCTCTGCTGTCTGTGCACCACCTCTATAGGAAGCCCACTGCCCCACTTCAGTGATGCTCCTTTCCAAAGGCAGCTGTTTGCAAGGGCAAAGGAGGAAGGTGTCTCTTTGCACTGCATTAAAAAGGAGACATATATAACTTGGGTGACACCAGTACACAGAGGGAAGTGTGGCAATGCAGGGAACAGTTGCATGCACACAGGGAGGTATCTGAAGCTGCCCCTCTCTCTGTCCCCCTCTCGCAGGGGCTGCTTGCAGGGGATGCCACCATGAGGAGGGCGCAAGGTCCTTTGCTCTGAAACGCTGGTCCTGTTGTAAATCTCTGTGACTGCACATCTTGCCAAGCCCTTTTCCTTCTGCCTCCCCTTGGTGATCTCACTTTGCCAGCATCCTTTTCCTTCTGCAGCTCTGCATTAGATCTGGCTAGGCACTACATCCTAAACATCCTCCTGACATCACCTTGTTTTAGTCCACCAAGGCTCAACGCTGACCACTCTTCTTTTGCAAAACTACTGTTTATGGGCAGACGCCAACCAAAGTTGCATCTAAGTGCGGATGGGAGGATGAGGTCCTTCCTCTTACTTGCTTTAGAGCAGACTTTGTTCCCCCTTCACTCTCCCCAGACAGTTATTGCATGGGTTAGCTCTCCTCCTACGAGGACAGCAGCATCTGCTGAGCGGAGCGTAATGCCTACGACACAGCCTGGTCCTTGCACGGAGGTATCACTCTCCCCATCCCCACCATCCATCCACAGGATCTGCCAACAACGCACCACAACTGTGCAGTATCTCAAGGAAAGCAGCCTTCGGTGGGATCCTGGAGGGGCAGAGCCCTTCCCAAGCAGCTGGGGAGCAGAGGCAAGCCAGCCGTTGCCCGCTCAACGCCTGATCCCCAAAGCACCAAAAGAGCTCGTCGGATGAGGCCCAGGGCACCCAGGCTGATGGGAGGAGTGGGGAGGGGAAAGCCCCGGGCTCGAGGAAGGCAGGTATCGGATATGTGCCAACCAATTTCACGGGGCGGTTTCTAATCATCGTCAGCCGTGACCCAGCCCTGAAGACAGGCCACCGACAGACCGGATGCAGCACGTGCCCTTCCTGGGTGCCGAGAGTCGCTAATCCGTCTTCCCCCGGCAAGGACAGCTACCCGCGCTCCTGCACCCAGGCTGTACCTCCCGTGCTGATCCCAGCCCACCGCTGAGGTGCTGCACCGCCACCGCTGCTAATAATGTGCTTTCTGCGCTTCCCAGGTAATTATCTCTGCATAAGGAGGTCTCTGATAGAAAAGCCACTACCTAATCTCATTACGTTTTAATTTTATCTCTAATATTTCAGTCCTCTGGTTATTGTTGTTTCAGTATCAAGCCTTCCCCGTGTTAGAGGGCATACTATTTGCTAACCCGGTGCCTGATTCTACTCCACACAAATAAGCTCAATAAAGAAAGCTTTCCAAAGGGATTAAAGAAAGCTCGGAGGCTCCCCAGTCCCCATGCATGGCCGCCAGCGGAACCGGCACCACACAGGACACACATAAAAGCAAAGCACTTTCCTGCTGCTTCAAACCAGATGTGACAGAGCAGCAACGGCTGCACCTTTAAAGCCTCCAGCACCTTGAAAGCCTGAGCCACAGGCCCTTGTTATTAATCTAGGGGATGCTGTAGCACAGATCCCAAAGTGATTAGCTAGATTTCTACCCCTCTCACGGAGGTCGGCACTGCTGCCTGTGCTCTTTGCGAGCTGCTGGGGACTAGCCACCTCCATCAGCTGGCACAGGAGAAGAGCTATCAGTTAAACATGGCAGCATTTGATCGCACTGAGCTCCTAAATCCTGCTGGGTTTCTTCCCTCCTCTTATTTAACAGGAGGAGCTAGAAAGGCGAGTGCAGACCCCACAGAGGCCGGGATTCCCAGCATCCAGCCGGGGTCAGGGAACGGCCCTGCAGCGCAGACCCCTCTGCGTTTTCAGTGCAATCTCGAGGGACGCTGCCGCACTACCGTCATTAGCAGTCAGCTCAGGGCTATGGGGAGGCTGCACTGGAATATCTGCGGGGCGAGCGCTGGCACCGCATGCCTAATGCGGGAGGCTGCAAAGAGGCAGCAGCGCTAAGGCCTGAGACGCAGCGGCAGACCAACACACAAGGTTTTGTCCCAGCCTGCGAAGAGCTCCCCCGTAACCTTTCTGGGAGCCAGCTCTCTTCCCCTTTCAGCGACAAGCTTCCTGCCCTTTCCAGGATGCTCGGGAACCCGCGACGCTGGCTGCGCTGCCCCCGTCACGCGGATCACCCCAGCCCTCGCACTTGCCTTGTATTTAGGCTGCAAGCTGAGCGGCGCTGGGAGCGTCTTCTTGTTCCATGCTTCTACCGTGTCCAGCACAATGGGGTCCTGGTCCATGTCTGAAACTCCTCGGCACTACGACAGACAGAGAGAGAGCATAAGAATAGCTAATTCAGCCCACCGAGATGTGGCCACGCTGGTGATTCTGGCCAGTAAACTTCCTAATTATAGAAGAGATGCAATGACCTTTCTTACAGCCCAACTTATATAACCAGAAATAACAGACAAGCTTTGGAACTGTGACACCACCAGCACCAGGCAGGCAGCGCTTTGCTGCATCCTGATTTCAGGAAGGTTGCTGACACCTTCCCGAAAGAAAGCAGAGAGGTTTCATTTGGAGAACATCTGCCAGTCACACGTCCACCTCTCCGTGCTTTGCACTTGCAGAACAGCTCCCAGCAGCAAACGCACGGGCTGAAAGGCGTTAACAGCTTTCACGTGTGATCTTCGCAAGAGCGCAGCAAATGCTGAGCGTGCAGCTCCACACGTTGTCCCTTCCAACCTCACACTTCAGAAATGGGAATCCCGCGTGGCCAGAGGGACTCAGAAAGGGTCCTGCGTGGAGCCCCCACCCGAGGCAGCCCTGGCCCCTGCAAGGAGAGCCAGAGCCCTGATCCTGCCCCAGAGCCCAGCAGACACTAGAGACAGGGCATTGGGAGAACATCTGCAGGTACCCTGGACCAGCACACACAACCTCCCATCCCTTACAAAGCACGGCATGAATCTGCAAGGGACTAAGAGTGATGCAGCCCACAGCTCGGCACCTCACACCACCAGCCCACCCATGCAGAGCTGCCCCGGCCAGGAGCAACAAGGAAGGCTCCAAGCGATTCCCCAGCGGGGCTCCTGCAACACGCCCTGGCAGCAGGGATCACCATTTCCTTCTCCCTAGTCCTGGGTAATGTCTGAATGTGGCATCAACCCCTAATCTGCTGCTTCTCATGCAAAACCCAGCCATTATCAAGGCTTTATCAGGGCTCTGCATCACCACTAGCTGCCAGACAGAAACAGCCCGAGGTGCAGCTCTGCCCCCACCCACCACACCAAGAAATTATCCTCTTCATTAAAATTACACACCACAGCCTGCTTGGGAGCCTTCAGGACTGGCTGCAAAAGGTGCCGGTTCTCCAGACCCCAGCATCACCGTGGGGTCCCAACAGTGGACCCTGCCAAGACACGTTTTCACCCCAGGAACAGCAGCTCCACAATCACTCACTCTAAGGACACTTGCTTTCCCGGGGATTGCTGGCCCACAGTTGGGCTCTCCAGGGTCTAATAAAGGTGTGCACCTCCAGTAGAGCTCTCCCCACAGACGAGACAGTCGCAACAGCTCTCTTATGGAGATTCTCTGGCGTCTAATATGGCTCAAGCTCACATCGCAACTTCCCCCCCCCCTCCATTAACAGGGTCTTGGCTTCTTCACACTGCCACGCTTTGTCATGACCCTTCCAGACGCTGAATACCTTGAGCTGTGCTACACCTCTGCCTTGTTTGGTGGAAGCTGGCCAGCAAGCTAAAAATTACTAGGGACAGACAGGCAGACTGTCAGGGACAAACACACACCCAGAGACAGAGATTACATAAACTTAATTTCCAAATTATTGATTCCAAGCCAATGGTTTTCCTCCTTGGGGCTACATGGAAAACCTTACAAGCTTGAGCTGAATGTAAACCAGCGCAGTCACAGTCTGCCTGTCTGCAGCGGGACCTCCTGCGGTGAACCGCCCGCGACCGCGCGGCACCCACCCATCCCGCTCAGCGCCGGGGCCTGCGAAGCTGGGATTCCACTTCACACGCAAACATTTATCACAGCTGATTTGAAAACAAAGCAAAAGCCCCCAAAACAGGATGGGGCAAACTATACAAAAAAGAACCTTCCCCCCCAACTGAAGCGTCTCGTGGAAACACCCCGATTTCGACAGATGTTGCTGCCCCAGCCCAGGAAGGGTCTCGAGCCTCAACGTCCCAGCAAGGTCCCCTCCCAGCGAGCTGGGTGCAGGGCACTAGGGCAAGCTCTCTCTCCCCACCAGCAGAGGAAAGAGCCCCCAGAACTCCCTGCTTGCTGGCCAGCCCGGACGTGCTCTTGTGCAGGCAACGCCGGGCGTCACCAAGGAGCAGAAAGCTCCATGGGAAGAGACAGGGTGGAGGATGGGGAGGAAAAGGATCTCAGGGCGGAGGCTCCAGCAGGCTGCTTTGATAGCTGGAGATTTAAGCCATGACTCAAAGGTTTGTAGTCCGCGCTTGAGTCTGGGCAGACCTGTGGTTATCACTGCAAGGGCTGCCCCAGGTCCATGGACAGAGGCGGTGAGGATCCGGCCCTAAAATAGAGCCAGGGCCTCTCCTACATGCTTCTGCTCAAAGTCACCAAGACAAGGTGACCTGAAGATTGCTGCCTCCTCTCTCCTGGCCCCACGGGACACTGCAATGCTGAGGCTATAACGCAATGACCTGGGCCAAAATTTCTCCTCCCCTCTTCTCTGAGAAGTCTCTTTTGACACCTTCACACTTCAGATCACATGAACAGCTCCTTTAACAGGGAAAAGTCCTCTCCTTTACTGGCTGTTTAACCTTAGTGTGCCAGCCTCCAGACTGACCTGCCGAAGATGGCAGAACCTCCTGCACCGTGCAGACCTGCGTGCAAGCCCACCTCAGCCTTCCCATCGATTTAAAGCCCTCAGAAGCGATCAGCGAGAATCCCTCAAACTCAAAGGCCTCGGGACAGAGGGACCTCGGGAAGGCGATGCAAAGCCAGCCACGAGCACCATCCAGATAGCGAGCACAACGGGGAGGGGAGTGCTGGAGCGGGGCGAAGAGAAGCTCCTCGCCCACACTCACACTTCCCGCGCGGTTCGGCTCTCTCGCTCTTCCGTGTTAATGAATTTATCTCGGCTATTAAATGCAGCAGCACAGGGCTGCAGAGAGAACGGCTCCCGCGGACTCGGGGCTGCCGGGGCAAGAACGGCAACGGCGCCCGGGCAGAGGTGCCATCGGCTCCCCAGGAACCCCCCGAGCACGCGACAGCCCTGGGCGCAGGGTAGGGGGGCGCCCGGCCGGGCTGGCGGTGGTGCACACCACCGGCAAGGATGCCGTGGGGCAAGGAGAGCACCGGCCAGCGCCTGTGGCCCCGCACAACAGCACGGGGGGTCAGTGAAAGCTGCCATGGGCACAGAGGGGGCCTCGATGCGAGCCGCAGGTCCTGCGGAGACATGTGCCCCGCGCTGAATTCCAGATTAATTCCAATTTCCATTGTGTTATGAAACACGTTATCTGTTGAAACTAAGTCAACAGTTGTTTGCATTTACGTGTAAACACACTGAATATTAGGAACTGGGCCAGCATTATATTTGCATACGAAATGCAGCCTGCACTGCCCTCTCTCCCTGGCTTTTTTCCATCCCTGCAGTTAAAGATATGGGGAAGTATGGAGATCAGGAAACCTAAGACCAGAGTGGTTCAAGAAGCAAAAACTGTTTTTTTTTCCTTTCCATTTCTATTTTTGCGCACAAGGAGAAAAAGCATCTCTTTAAAACTATATAATGTACCGACACGCACACCCCTTAATCTTGCACCCAAAACTAAACCGCTTCAAATTCTCAATGATATGCACATCTTATCGAGCCCACTTTGCATATCGTATAAATATTTATTTGCTTTTAATCCGGCAAAGCAAACCTGCCTCGTGGCACATTTTCCTTTCAAGCAGCAAGGGGAGAGTTTTAATCGGGAGTCGCAGCGCCCGGCGAAAACAGAAGCGGCGCCTCGAAGGCAGAGCCCGCCCGAGGTGGAAGGGCAAGGGGAGGTAAACAACAGATTAGCCGCCGCGGCCGAACGGCAAACACGGCCCATCCAGCGCCGGGCGCCGCGGTCCCGCTCCGAGGATGCCCTCGATGCCCTCTTCACCGGCTCTGAGCTCCTTCCAGTCACCCAAATTAGCGGCAGGCCCGTCCGTCCTGCCCTCCCTGCCTCCCTCGTGACAGCAGCCATGAGCACGATGGCCGTGTGCCTCAAGATGGCCGCGCCGCCATCACGCCCACCCAGGGCTGCAGTGTTTGGGTTTCCCACCCCCGTAAGGCCAACCTGCCCCCTCCCATGAGCCGGCAGGGACCCACAGCGCCCTGCCACCCCCGGGGCCAGCAGTGGGGCAGGGCCCCGGCCCAACACCTCCTCGCTTGCCTCCAGCGGTCACCTCGGCCCCGATGCCTCCCCGTCACGAAGGCCGCTCAAAGCCGGCCGCTCCCTCGGCAGAGCGGAGGGCGGCCTCGAAGCCGGCGACGTCTCCCCCCGCGAACTCACCTGCGCCAACCGAGGGCACCTCCGGCCCTTTTCTAGGGGGAAATCTAGCCAAAAGGGCTGACCTAAACGCAAACGCATCCGTCTCCGCCTATGTAAATCCGAGCACAGGAGTCTTGATCACCCAAACATCAGAAGTACCTTAATTACCTCTTGCTTCAGACAGATGGATGGAAAGCGCCATGTTTGCCTGCATCCATCCCTACACCGCAGCGATCAAAGCATTCAAATCGGGATCTATGTCGCCTAAGATTGTGAATTAATTTCTTAATCAGTTCCCCTTAAATGGGTTGCAAGCAATTAGGTAATCTGAGCGAGTCACCCATCAGCGATGCTGCCAATGCGCGCGGAGCCGAGCGAGCGCCTCGGGGAGCCATTCCAGGGGAAGCTGGAGAGCTCTCTGCTAAGCTCTTCACACACCGCGCACAGCCGCAGAGTGGGTAAACACAAAGCTACTTTATAATGTTAAAGTAAATATTTAAATAGGCGTTTATTTCATCTGCTCAGCTGCAATACCTCATCCTCTGCAAAATCTCCATCGCGGGCGACCCGGCGGCCCCCCGGGCTCGCCCTCCCCTCCGCCCACCTTTGCCCCGGTGGCAGGCAGCCACGCAAAAGCCTTATCGGAGGCAAAAGGTGGTCTTGCACCCAGGCGGGACACAGCACGCGCAGGTCGCTGGCCTCTGGTGGAGTTTAAAGCCGGGCTCCCCATATGGACTATACAGGCTGAGACCAGGGAAGGGCAGGAGGGACAGGAATCCCAGAGGGGCCTGGAGATGAACCCAGTCCAAAATAAAGTGTCTGACACGTCACCGAACACGAGCAAAAACAAGGGAAGAAAGAGCCCTGCCAGTTCCTTCTGGGGCGAAGGCGAGGGTGCTGGAGACGTGCTCGCGCAGCATCGCTGCTCAGCAGGGCCAGCAACGGGGCTCCCGCTGTTTCCCTTGAGAAACTGTCTAGACAGCCATAAGAAAGGTCTTCCCTCGTATTCAGGCTACAGTTGCCTTGGATGATGTTATTTTACTACTCTTAGCCACCTTCTTACCCACTCGGAGAATAAGCTTTTTGCAGCAGGAACTAGCCAGTTGGCCACCTAGGACACCAAGGCGCTACAGAAAGACACCTTGAGTTAAGAGCCAAGAAAAGGCCCCTGTGGCCTCTCGTACAGACAGAGGTTGGCCTCCTCTTCTCCCCTCCACTACAGGGATAACAGGATGCTCCTGCATTTTGCAAGCACCAACATCTAAATACAACCTAGCAATGTTACGTTTCTGCACCTAAAGCCACCACTACAGTAGGAGAATACAAGAAGCACTCCTTCCCCTCAGCCCAAAATAGGAAAAAGTAAGGTTCCCACACGGTACTGGAGCTAAGTTCCTGTTCAGGAACCAAAAAGAGTTGCTGGGTTTTCCAGGAAGCTCAGCCAACCGAGACACAAGCTCCTCTGAAGATTTTGCCAAAGGTGGAGCTGGTCATCTCTGGTCCCAATGTGCCTGGGTCTTTGAAAGTCTCTCCTTGCATCTTAACTTCCCAACATCAAGCAAAAAGAACAAAAGGGCAAGTTTTGTCAGGAGGCTTAATGTTTTTTGATTAGCTACACCGACAGAAAAGGCAGGGGACAGAAGCTCCTGGGCACGCAAGGAGGTCTGTGGTTTTCTGAGGATAGCAGCATGCCTAATTAAAGGTATTGCCCCAAACCTTGCCTCTATTATCTCCTTAGACCATCACGGCTCCATTACAGACTGCAACAAGGAACAGAGGTGTTTTTGAACAGCGATACCCCATGAATTTCTCCCTCAACCCCTATGTCCAACATCTCTCTGTCAATAACACAACTCTTGAAAGAGTCAATCCAACCCTCCCTGTTCTCTTTTCAGATACTGAGAGTACCAAGGGCAATAAAGTGAGAWTCAAGCAGAAAGCAAAATCAATACCAAGAACGAACATTCTGGGCTTAAATGCCTTTTGTAACATCACAGCTAAAAGCAGGTTAGTCAAAGAAGGAGAGGAAGAAAGAAAGGAAAAAAAAAAAGAAAAACCTCTCTGCAAATCCACAACACATCAGTTTAAGAAGAATTGCATCTGCTGTAAGGCTTTTCATAGATATAGCYAACAATTTTCAGGCTAGGAGCACACACAGGGCTACAGACGCAGCAAGCYATGGCCACCCAGCCCGTCATTCCCCCTCGAGTGAGAAATAACCTCAGCTGAGCTGTCACGGAGGGAGGGAGGAGGAAACCCCCCGGCACCTGGATCCTCCCGCAGCACCCGCTGCGCGGGCGCCCTCCGAAACACCAGCTCCTCCCCGGGGCGATGCCGGCTTGCACACACACTGTGTAGGGCTGCGATTTCAGTGTCGAGGGGTGCAGGGGCTCCGGCCGGGGCCCAAGGCGAGGAAGCTGAGAGCGGAGCGGGAGGCAGCACGCAGGGAAATGCTCTCCATCCCTCAACCGGCRCAGATGCCGGGAGGGAAAACCACCCGCCAAGTGCTCTAAACACCCATGGGCTCGCTGCGGCTGCCCGATGGTAGCTATTTTCTTTCCTGTTCTTCTGGTCTCTCCTTTCCATGCATCTCTAACACCTCCAAAGGGCTTGCTCCRGCTGCGGATGGACATCTGTGCTCCTCCTCTAACAAGCAGCTACAGAGGCACCAGCTTCCCTGCCTAAGAAAAAAAAAGAAAAAAGGAAAAAAAAAAGAAAAAAAAAATCAATGCTGCCTGGCTCTGTGGCAGAGCTGCAAATGCAGCACAAAGCGAGCTGGCCCGCGCCAGCACCTTCCCAACGCACGCCAGGCAGCGGGGTCCCCCTGCCAGGKACGAGCGCCCGGGCCGGACCCGCTTGGCACCCACGGGTGCCCCTGCAGTGCAGGGTGCCGAGCTCTAGGAGCCAGGCCTGCCAGGGATGTGGCAGGAGCCCCAAGGTGACAAGTGCTTTGGAAGAAAGCTGATTTAAGTGTGAAAACGAGAGCAGAGCGCCTTGGAAAAGCCGTTCCCCTCCTTGCACCGCAGAGCCTCGATAGCCTGGCTTGCCGCCACCACATCAAAACAACCAGTATCCAAAGCAGAGACAATCTCCATGTTATTTTAAATTATTAGATTTAAAATAATAAAGGAGGCCTACGTGCTCTAATACATCAATGACAACACAGTAAAATCCCAGCTGCATTAAAAATAGTCATTTCTACAAGAACACGGCTGCCAGCCAACCACCTACAGAAACTCCTTTCACCCCTTCCAGCATTACGGGAAGCATATTCTCCGCTCCCTCCAAAGACACCGTCAACTGAGATCTTTTACAGCATGCCAGAAGGTCATCAAGCTAGGAAATACATATTTTGTACACACAAAAATCAAGCAGGAACAGAAAAGATAGTCCAACAGCAGAAATAACAGGATCTATGATCTTAAGGGAGAAAGAAAGAAACGACAAGTAAGAAAATTTAATGGCAACGAGGCAATAAAACAACCAGTCGGCTTTCAAAGAGCATTTAAAGATCAGGGGATTTGCGTGCTGCAAGGTGCGGAGCGGAGGAAATCTTTGCTCTAGCTGGTAGCTAAAGCAGAGTAAACTTTTGTCGCGCTACCACGGCTTTTATCATGGAGTGCCTCGTGCATGCATCCATTGATACGGCTGTATTTATGCAGGTGTAATTCCCACGGAGATAAAGACCTTGTTTTTCAACAAGCAGCAGCATCACACATAAATTACAATAGCAAACATCAGAAAACAAAGACATTTTCAAGAGAGCACATAATCCTCGGAGTAGCGGCTTGGGAAAACCTGAAGGATAGCACTGTCTGCAAGAAGGCTGCAGGAAGACAACACGAAAGAGATGCTGGCGGTTTACCCACAAGCCAAGGAACAATCTCATCTTCTCCCCCCACCCCAGGCCCCATAAAAGAAATACCTTTGGACAGGTGGGAAAACTAATCAATCCAAGCAATACGCATCCACGGGGCCCAGGAAGCCRTTGGGATTTTCACAAACTCCAGAAAAGCCCAAACGGTGTTTCCATAGCACTTTTTGTTTCCCCTCGTGTCATCGGGCGTTGCTTGCTCYGTGCAGCTGCTTGGCGCCAGCTCCCCGCTCGCTCGCCTTCAGCAGGGCCAGGCCTTTGCTCCGGCTAAGCCGGCCTGGCTGCAACGAGCTGCGCGGCAGCAAGCGCCACCAGCGCAGGTAGGACCAAAACGCGACAGGCAAGAGCATCCCAGCAGCTCGCTCCCACGAGCCCCCCGCGCTCCCATCAGTGAGTCTCGCCTCTTCCCAGGGATCTCGGAGGTGGTGTTTTAGCCAAAACCATTCATTRGGAATGGGCTGGATTTGGCCACGTTTGGGCGGACAGCAGGACAGCCAGCCCTCATCTCCTGACACAGCGGAGCACGAGACTGCCAAGCCTCCCACCACGGTGGAGGCCCCACCGGGGCGGTCGAGGCTTTGAGAACAGACRGGTGCGGACATCTGCCTTCACACCAGGCTGGGTGCATCCAGCAACTCCCGCAGCCGCCCCAACGCACACGCACATGCCCCCCGCCGCTCCCGGSGAGAGCTTCCCCACCATTTTCCCCTGCTGCTCTACCTGGGAGCTCCCCCCTGGACAAGACCAGCGGCGCAAAGGGACAGGGGAGACCTGAGGTCCCCAGGCAGCTTTTCCACCGCACTCGAGAAACACGTCCCAGCCGCGGCGGGGAGGTCGGGCGCTCCCACCTGCACGGCAAGAGGTGCCGACTCAGCACGGATGCAGCTATCGCCTTCCAGCACACCCAGGTGGGCCGTCGCTCTGGGGGCTCACGCAGGGCGATCCGAGGGCGCTCAGCCCCTTGGACAGGACCCAGCACCAGCAAGGAGCCCCCTCCATCCCTTCCCGTCCAAGCACGGGACACGGCAGCCCGGCACAGGGACAGACAGAGGGGATGGAGGCGGGGGAAAGGAATTAAACCGACTCAATCATCTCCCAAGGCCGCCGTTCCGCGCTCGCCTTTTCCACACTAGCCGAGGCGGCTTTAAAATAAATAAATAAATACATACAACCTGACACTAATTCTAATGGTTTTAATAAATGTTTAATGTCTTGTTAAAGGTCGCCCGCCTCCTGTTCTCGCTGCAGATTTGTATTAATAGCACATGGGCCACTTGGTTTTAACTGTGTTGTTTCATCAGGATTTCAAATGTTTGGCATACTCTTCTCCCAAGTGATGTATTTAAAAAAGAAACACACAATGCACTACATAATAAACTGTCAGAGAGAACAATGGCACCCGGCCAGCTCGCGCGCTGGCAGGGGACGGCGCGGATTAGCACGGACACAGGCAGGGGAAGGGGCCGCTGGGCCCACGCGCCGCCAGCCAGCCCCCCACCTCACCTCCCGAAAGACCCGCGGCGAATCCCGGCTCGTCCTCGCGCGGCGTTCCCRACGCGGCAGCGGCAAGGCACGCTCGGCTCCGCCGGCCAAGCTTCACGGCGGGGACGATGCACGTGCCGTTTGGCTTTTCTTGGGAAGGGGGCAAACAGGATTAAACTATAAATCAGGGCAAAACACCCCCTTCGGAGGGCTGGGGGAGGGGGTGCAATTTCATCCAGGGGGTTTCTAGGCATTTGCCCCTGGAAAGGCGAGATGAAATTGCAGCACAGCCAGGCCCCTAAAGGGTGCGGAGTAATTTATTTCCAGCGATCCTCTTCTAATGAAGCTAATTTATAACCTTGTCAGAACGCGCACGCCGACGCCAGGCCCCGGCGCAGCAACGCGCCCTCCCTGTCCCCCCCAGCCTGCATTTTGCGCAATGAAAAACCCCGACCCGCACCCCAACCAGGATGTTTATCTAAGGCCCCAGACCCCAAAGGCTGGTTGAACAAGCAGAGTTCCTCACACATTTCCCCGGCTGGGATCCTTCTTCCTCCCAGCCATCGCCAAAGGGCTCTTGCTGGGGCCCGCTCCCCGCGGCATCGCCCCCGGGGCCGCCCCCACCCTCAACGGACCACCTGCCCCCCACAACCAGCTTTCGAGGAGAGAGGGACCGAGAAAAGGTGATGAACAGCACTTATTAAAGAGCGAGTGTTGTATTACAAGAGGTCCACAACCAAATATGAGCTGCGTGGGAGGAAGCATGACCTTGTGGTTACAGCAGAGCTGCTTATCTGCAATCGCTCCCAAGCTCTTTGATGGGCCCCGACACACTTTCTGGCATCTCAAGAAGTCCCTTCAGAGCAGGTCGCACTCCTTCAGCCAGAGCTGCAGGTCTTCAGCAAGCCTTGGAGCTACAGCTGCTGCAAAGAGCTTGGGTCATCAAGTCTCTTTGCAGCAAAACCAGAGATCTTTGGCTCAGAAAACTTGGACTCTGTTACTCAGGCCCACCCGATTTCTGGGGGACTTGCCAATGACCCTGATGAAATACCAGTCTCACCCCCAAAAGCAAGTAACCAAATCCCTGCCCTGATCCTCCACACAGCGACATGTTTGCCTCGGCTGCTGCTCCAGCTGCAGAAGGGGAGATGGCTGCTTCCACCCAGCCATGATGGAATACCTCATGAAACAGAAAACCAGTTCTTTAGCACAATCCTGGTCTAGTGAAAAGGAAGGAGGTTATTAGAAAAACCCTTTCTCCTTTTGACTATAAAGCCAACTCGTTTCTACTAGGACATGCAAGATGAGAATCGGACAGTTTCCTCCAGCCCTACATCTGGGGTTCGGTTCCTCTTTGCTGGCAAGAAAGAGCAACTGCAAAATTGTGCAGCAAGGCAGTTACCAGCACTCTGTGCACCACGAGTAACAACTGTGCACTCGGCAGTGCTTTAGCAGATGGTGTATTGTAACATCATTATATTTACCTAACAAGATTGTTTTATTGTATTCCTGTAGCAATAAAGAGATAGTGCCTGAAGATAGAAGCCAACTCCTGGGCTTCAACAACCCAGTTGCCAAGAAAAAAACCCCACAAACAAGGGCCTACAGAAATATAAATAATAATTTCAGAGGTGACATTAATACACTTAATTTTTTTTATATTAAAACCCACATGACTTGTATGCACCAAAGATGTGCAATCACATTCCTTAACTGCCAAATCTTCAAAACGCTGAAGAAGGAGCTCTGGTAGCCACGAGGGCCATGCTACAGACAGTGTTCAGCTCCCCGTTAAACTGGCTCAGGATGCACCGCTTGTGCAAGGACTGCAGGCTCTCCTAGCCAAAGACCATCTTTTGCTGTTTGTGCGGCACGTGGCACAACACAGTTCCGGCCCAGGACCGGTTCTACCCAATACTAATGCAATACAAACAAAGATAATTCCCACATACTTAATCATTACCAGAGCTTGGGAAGAGCTCTGCACAGAAGTGATAATCAGGCCCCTTCTAATTAGATAGAGACACATAATCCTTCCTTTCCTACAGGTTTTTCCATCTCTGCCCCGTACTCTACGACAACACATGCAAGAGGAGCATTACTTTAAGGGGAGCCTAAAATAGGTCCAAAAAATGAAGTGCCATGGACACAGCGGTGACCTCAGCACCACAGTGACCCTTCTCAGAGCACCGGGCCAGGGAGCCACATCCTGTGCAGAGCAGTGTGCATAGGTCTAAACCGCCATCCCTGCGGACTCAATGCCGAAACCCAGCCCAGCCTCCAAACGCAAGCCATCAACGCCCCTTCCAGAGTCGGTTTCGTCAAGGTCAACACAACAGCATCCGAACAGGAAAGTTAGATTACAACACATTTGCATTACAATGCATTTCCCTCTCCGGTCTCCACATTGCAGTGGGGGATAGGAGCGGGCAGCACAGCAGCTCATTTCAGGTCTCATCCCAAATCTATTGACATTCTGGAGGCTTTCCATGCCGCTCATAGCGTCGGATCACGTCCTTTGCAGGGCAAGGGAAGAGCACAGCACTCCAGCCCCAGAAGCTGGAATTACCAGCACTGGTATGTGAGCGAGTGGGTGGGAACGGCTGCTCCTAGGTGCAGTCATCGATGCTATGTGTCACGAGCGCTGAAAGCTTTAGAAGTTCCCAAGTGCAGAGCACTTGCATACTTTGAACTCTCTGCAGGGCCTTTATAAGCGGCTGGGCTTAATTTCAAAAGCAAGGATTGCCATTAATTAGAAGCAACACTTGGTTTGCTTCTTTCATCTGCACATCACTGTGCTGAGGTCAATATTCCCTCTGCTGCCCGGACACTGCCCACCTCTGGCCTCTCCTAGAAACCATCTCCATCCCAAGTACGGGCCGCACGAACCACCCAGACCCTTTCCTGCTCCACCCAGGCAAAGCCCTTTATGCCATTAGGGCTGGATTTGAGACAACAGACAAGCAACCAAGTGCTCGCTGTCACAAGATGTCTCCTCCACATGAGCAAGGTCATATAATACAAAAAAAAGTACTATGGAGTGGGTGGTTTCCTAGGGGATGTTGGCAAGTAAACGCTGCCAGAAGTAAACACAAAAAGCAAGCTTTCCTGAAACACAGGCACAGAGCTATCTCTACCCCCTCACTTCATCCTTTAAGGATGGGCAAGGTATGTTTTTCCACCGCAGCCCTAACAAAACCAAGAAAGTCTTTCTTATCCACTGCCATGGTTTTAGCTTCCCAAAGCTATCTTGCTCCAGCTGACATTCTCTCCACCCATCATGAACTTTTCCTATGCCAAACAGACCATCTTTAAATTCTTTTAAGTACCAGTGAGAAGCAGACATTGGTTAATGCCTGGGACTGCCCTGGCTGCAGTGTGCAGGAGACTACATGCCTGCATGCTACGGGTTTCTTACGTTTGCACACAAGTGGGAGACCATCAGTAGAGGGAAAGCTTTGAATATTTTGGTTTTCTCTTCTTTTTAGTGGAAAACCTTGATAGCAGCTCTTCATTGCTGAGGTCATTATTCTTTGCAGCCGTGGCTGTGTAGGTGAAGAAAAAAAGCACAGTGCTCCTTGATCGTCTGGTTTTCGAGTGACACCATTTGAGGATGTAATCCCATCCACTCATCCCCCACCTCAGCTAGAGAAAAAGTCATACTTCCCCACAAGAGGGAGGTGAGAAGAAATCTGTCTACAAAACACCTTTTCTCATTTAAAAGGCATTCTCAGCCACCCCTTCAAATTACACTCAAAAATGCCTAGTTATTATTATGGTCCAGCCACATCATGTCTCTCTTGGAACCGTGCAAGTCCCTCCAGCCTCTTTCACGCATCAAAGGGGGAAGATTTTTCCTTAAGGAAGATCAAAACCACTCAGCTAAGTAGGATGTATAATATCTGACAGCAACCAGCACCCTCATGTGTCACAGGAAAGTGCAAGAAACACTCAAAAAGAGTTATGAAATGTCCTGCCCACAGGTTTTTCCATCCCTTTCGTCATCAGACTGATTTATGCCCCAAAGCGCCTTCTAAACATCTTGGTTTTATTCTCTAACACAACTACAGATCTTTAACAGGTTTGTGGTATCCACCGTAAGCCTTTCACACACACCCTCCCTTCCCTGCTTAAAATCTGGCCACTCGGATAGCTCTGGCTAATTGTCAAACTGTTGCAAATCTCGTGCAGGACATAACCGACGGGCGAGGGACAGACAACTTGGTTAATTTTGTCCCTTTTAAGCTTCTAGGCTAAATGGTTAAAGAGTTCCCGGGAGCGTCAGGAGACCACGACTTGCAGACGGGCTCTGGACTACACACTGCAAGAATCCAGCCAGTCCCTTCCAGGTGTGCGTTAGTCTCTAAGCAGGTATTTTCTCCTTTTGATGTTGCAGATTTAAAGAAAACGAAGACAGAGCAACCTCATAATTCAAGTGAAAGGTGGAGATTAGCTTTGAGGGAGAAAGCCCTGGTAAGGGATGATGATATCTTTGTGAATTTGCAAAGGCAGAGCAATAGTGTTTGCTGGTCTCCTATTCATCTAGCTGAAGTTAATTCTCTTCTTAAAACAGTCATAATAGCACTGAGCAGAGACAAAGCAACACAAAGCCACGAAATTCAAACAGAAGCTGTTTGCATACATAAATGTAAATCCCACCAAGGTGGGACCTGCTTTTGAGAAGGCGATTCCTGTACTGAGCACTTTCTTAACATTTTACTATGGGGAAAGCCTTATTGATGGAGTAGGAACGGTCCCTCCAAAATCACTGCCAAAGTGCTCGAGAAGCAGCGTTCGACCACTCCTTGAACTAAGACTGCTCCGGAAACAAAAAGCAGTAGATATTTTCATCTGTGTCACACAAGGATATATTATAAGACCTCTGCAGCTGATGAAGTACAAGCTGCCTTTCGAGACATTCTTAGACAACTGCCCGCCTTCCCACACACCAGCAGTCCCACGCGATTAGTCCCCAGCCATATGCTCCAGCCTTGGCAGAAGTCTCAGCACCCAGCTGATCGAGGACCCCAGCCGGAGGGGTACGTCTCCGTCAGACACTGGCTTCGGACCAAGTCCCATGTGGGAAGGGAGACGGGAACCTCAGCCGCCCAACAAAACAGAGCTCCATAGCTTCCACAGCCTACGTGAAAGCGCTCGAAATTTTTCTCTTGGATTAGAAAGAAAATGAATGAATCAGGCTGTGTTAAGTAATGCAGAAGAAACCATTAAGCCAGTTCCTGCATCCTCACTAAAAACAAACAGCAAAAAACCCCAAACCCACAATCTGTAAAGTCCATCTGAATCACTTCCATTGTGCCCATCAGTGTGAAACCCAGAGTCTCCCACAGGTTCTGGCCATACGAAGGGCTCCTGACCTCTTTTTAGAAGATAATGTTTTGAGAAATTAAAAAAACAACAGCAGCATTGTAAAGTGAAAGGCTACAACTTCCACTGGATAGAGAAATGTCTCTGGGAATCCTTGCTCTTGTCTGCAAAGACCTACCGCCTTCCGAGGGCTTTCAGCTGAAGCCCAAGTTCACCTTAAGGCCTTGGGAAGCACCTTCCCTTTGCAAAAAAGGTGCTGCACAAAAACATCCACGGCAGATCATCCTGAGCCCGGCACGGGGAGCAGCACTGCTGCGCGCTCAGCCTGTGCCCAGAGCCATCGGCCACTGCCTTAAGGCCAAGCCCTGCTGTCCTGGCCAGCACAGGGCAGCAGACCCCCAAGAAAAGCCTCCTTTTTCTTGAGGAAGGCCACTCGCAAGAGCATTTCCATGTGGCACCTGTATTCAGAAACTGCGTTCCAGCAGCAGAAGAAATAAATAGCCTCTGCTTTCCAACTCAGAGGCTGCTAGCACCAAAACTCGTGCCAGCACTAAGGGTCAAACCTGTAGAGGGTTACAGAGAACGAGGCTGGGCGCTTGGACGAAGTCCCTCCACGGCAGCACCGAGCACGGAGCAGGGCGGCCTGGGTGCAGCTGATGAAATTCCCAGAGGAAGTACACTGCGTCGATAATTGCCCAAAAAAATCTTAGCTATTTCCTGTGGGAACAGCATATGGGAATCCCCCATTAGCTTCCACCATAACAGATTATTTAAACCACTATTTTGGTCTGTTTTTTTTTTCCAATTTAAGCGCAGCGTTGCTTGATGCATCTCCCGCAGGTGCCAGCTCAGGACAGCCAGAGCTGTCCCTTCCGCGCCGGGAAAAGGGCAGAGTTTCAATTTTGACGGGCTTCTCACTGTTTCAGCCAGCAAGTTTTAAGACTAAACTTGGGATCTGGATTCGCCTTTTAAACACCACGCCAAGAGAGTCTGCGTTCCCAAAACAGGCTCAGGCGAGGCACCTCCTTCCTCCGCCTGCCAAGGGCCAGGCAGCACCCGCCGCACTGCCGCGCACCCGCGGGTGCCCCGGCAAGGCCGGCACTGGGCAAAGTCTGCCGAATCGGCAGTGCCGCCGGAGGGATCAGATGAGGTTGCAGGCTGAAGAAGGATTAGCTTAAATAGTATCCCCCCACACCAATCCTTTTGAAGAGATTTAACTACATATGCTACATATATGGGATGCTTTCAAGGATAAGCAGCCGGCTCCGCAAGTTCTCAGAGCACGAGCGGTGCGCGAAAGCTAGCGACGCTCGGACGGCGAGAGCGCGGCTCCGGACGCGTGCTGCCGCGCGGCGAGCAACCCTCACCGGGCGAGGAGCGAGATGCCCCATCACGGCGTCCCAGGCGCCGGGCTGTGCTCTGGCGCAGGGTGTCACCTCACGGCCCCGGCTGCGATCCTGCATCTCTCAAGCCTGCGCAAAGCTCCCGGGATACTCCGGCAAACCGCCTCTGGCATCGGGCTTGTAGGGCAAGTTGCTAAATATGTCCCCAAGCAGGTTCTTTCCCTCTTCTCCTGGCTTTTCACTAGCAAGACTAAGCAAGCCAGGGACGTTGGAGCCTCTGATCCCCGGCATGGGGGACAGCAGCAGAGCTCGAAGTGGAAGAAGCGGCAGAAACGCAGGGTTGCTTTCCCCAAATAACCTCAAAAGCAACAAGCGGCTTGGAAGGAGGCAGGTGACAACGCGTGGACAAGGAGTGCACCGACGAGCACACCGCATCCCGGCCTCCGCTGGGACATACGGACACATTTCGTAGTGGGGAACATTCTGGACATGGCAACCTATTCAACCCAAAATAGCTCAGTTCCCCTTAGGAAAACATTTTCTCCCTCTCCCCACAAACAGGCTCGGGTCGAGGTGGGAAGATCTGCTTCTCCTTACCCAACACTTCCCAGGGCACCGTTTTCCATGATATCAAACAGGCCTGGTGGGAACCAGAAAAACAGCAGCAAATATCACCTTGGGAACCAGAACCGACTTTGCGCCAGTGCCAAAAACACCTTGAAGGACACAAGAACATCCACTAACAGGAGCCAACATGCCGGACACGGGAGGATTCCCACGAGGATGAGCACTTTTTTTGGTCACTCTCCCGATTTTGCCACGGGGGCAAAGACCCCACGACGGAAAGGGCTGGGAGCCACCAGCCCACGGAGCCCAAACAGACTTTGCTGCTCCATTTGCTAACCGGCCCCTACTCTCGGCTCTGCAACGCCGGAGCAACCCCGCAGAGCCCGGGGCGCCCACCCCGAGCGCCTCCGCGGCGGCGGACGCCCAAGGAAAACCTCCCCCGTGTCCGACAGCAGCGCGGCCCAGACACGCTTCATGCAGAAAACACGGCGTTCGGAGGAAACGCCAACTCAGACACCAGGCGGAGGCAGAGACGTGGTGATAAATCAGCACTAGAGCAGAAAATGAGGCTGCAAGCACGAGGCCGACAGGCAGGCACGACTTGGTACACGAGTAGCCCCAACGAGGCCAGAGCAGACGGCAGCTCCCGAGTTTCCGACCTGCAACGCTGTCGCAATCCGGGGCAGCACAAGGGATGGTCCGCAGCCGCTGGAAGTTTTTAGAAAGTCAGCATTATCCTGCCGCCACATCAGGTGCTCGAGCTGGTGCTAGGAGCAGCTCCCGCAGCCGGGGCGGCCGCGCGGGGCCCCGTGCTTTGGCCACGGGGCGAGGGAGCGCGGGGGGTCCCGCGGCCGAACCCAGTGGGGCTCAGCGTGTGGGCACTGCCGAGGCCACATCTTTTAACGCCCTCGGCACCTCTGAGGAGCCTCCTCAGCAGCCACCAACATCTGAGCCAAAAAAGGGAGTTTCTGCACCGCTTTCTAATTCCGGAGCAAGTGCTGCAGCGATTTACCCAGCGCTAGGAAATTCCGCGAGCTAATGAAACCGGCCCAGCCGCACCAGGAAAGGGCACAAGGACCTGGCTCCGACCAAACGAGAGGTGCTCACATCTGCAGGATCATCCTCCAGCTAGCGCGTTTGCATGCAGCTCGTCTGTCAGAAGTAGTACGGTGACTAGATACCTCGAAGATCAGGGATCCCCTTACACGAGGCTCCATATGGACATCCCGAGAGACAGCCCGGATGTCCCGGAGCTTGCACACAGAACGGGCAGGGAGACAGCGGGGAGAGGAGGCAGGAGCAGGCAGAGGGACTTACCCCAGGCGCGCAGGAGGTCGCGGCAGCCGGCAGTGACGCCCCCGATACCCAGCCCTCGGCAGACGCCCTGCCCGTAACACGCAGCGCGGCCACCGATTCGGGGGCAGCTCCTGGCGATACCTGTCCCTCCTGCTACGCTGCCCCGGACGAACCCCCCAAAGGGCTTTCGCGGAGGCCTGAGCAGCAGCGGCCGCGAGCGCCCGGCATCACCCGCAGCGCTCGGGCTCCCAACAAGCGGCGCCGCCGGGCGCGAGTCTCGCTCCAGCGCGAGGCGCAGTAACAGGATCAGCCTGATTTAGAGCTTATCCTGCATAAGCCCAGCACCATCCCTCCGCGCCGGGAGGACAAGGGCGCCCAACTCCCCGGGGAGGAACTTTCTCTCCGCCGGGCTGGCGGCACCGCGGCTCCCCCCGCACGCACACACCGAGAGCCGCCCGCTCTCCCCCCCCCGCCCCCCGCGGACCCGCACCGGCAGCTTCGCCCCCGAAGAGCCAACGGGCCGGGCCCGACCCCTCCGCCGGCTCCGCTGCAGCCGGGCGCGGCGGCTGCGCAGCGCGGCCGGACGGAGCCGGGGCAGGTGGCGGCCGGGAGCCGCCTCAGCGGGGGGGACCGCGCTGCCCGGCGGGCGCCGGCGCGACC
>PTFA01000043.1:1955717-2055668 GCA_003342895.1 Casuarius casuarius
CCCTTTGCCGGGGGAGGGGGGGGCCACGCGTGTCCGCGGCGCCCCACGCGGGGGCGGCTGCCCGCGGCGGGGGGGATAAAAGTTTCTCTTACCGCAGGGCTGGGCTGCTCCGGCGCGGAGCGCGGCGCTCCTGCCGCCCTTTAATTAATCTGCGCGGGAGCGGGCGGGGGCGGGAGGCGGCGGGCAAGGGGCGACTCCCTCCCCGCGCGGGCGGGGCCGCGCCGCGCCGGGCCGGGCCGGGGGTGCTGCCGGCCGGGGCGGGCCGGGCCGGGGCGCGGGAGGGCCGGCCGGGCAGGGCGCCCTGCTCCCGGGGGCTGCGGAGAGGCTCTTTGTTCTGTAATCCCAGTAAGATTGCAAGCCATTCGCCCCGGCTCTAATCCCAGCCCCGCTCAACAACAACATCCATTGGCTGCGATTTACATACAGGATTAACCAGCCCGCAGCCCGGCCGGGGGAGGGGACCCGCGCCGAGCAGAGCCGCGCCGCGCCGAGCCGAGCCGAGCCGAGCTGAGCCCGGCCCGCCCGCGAGGAGGGGGCGGCGGGGGCGCGGGGCAGCTCGGCCCCGCTCGGCTCGGTTCGGCTCAGCTCGGCCCCGCTCGGCTCAGCTCGGCCCGGCTCGGCCCCGCTCGGCTCGGCCCGGTTCGGCCCCGCTCGGCTCGGCCCGGTTCGGCCCCGCTCGGCTCGGCCCGGCTCAGCTCGGCCCCCGCCGGGCGGTCGGCGCGGCCCCGCTGCGGGGCGGGGGCGGCGGCAGGGGCACCGGTGCCACGGGGGGCCGTTCCCGGGTGCCTGTCGCCACCTGTTGGTGCCGGCTCGGCTCGGCCCGGCCCGGCCCAGCAGGGCCTGGCTCGGCGTGGCGCATCGGGGCATGTCCGGTGGGACGCGGCCCCGCGGCGCCCGGCACGGCCCGGCCTGGCCCGGCTCATCGTAGCGTGGCCCGGCTTGGCTCGGCTCAGCCATCGGCGCGGCCCGGCGCTGCCTGGCGGCTCCCGCACGGTGACCTTTCCCCCTCCTCCTCCATCAGGGCGGCCAGCAGCTCCCGGCCTTGCCGGCGCAACCTGCCCCGCGTGTCCCCGGGGCAGCGCTACCGCCACGCTTGGCCGCCTGGAGACCGGGCCTGCCGTGGCCGGCCGGTGCGCTGCCGCGGCCGGGAGCACCCACCGGACCCGCTCCGTCGTTGGGCGTGAGTCCCGAACACCTTCCTCCTGCAAGATGTTCCTCACCGACAACGCAGGGCTGGGCAGGGTGACGGGGAGCCCGGCCCCGGCGAGGCCGAAGAGCCCCCCGGCCCGGCTCGCGGCTGGGACAGTGCCACGGGGCGCTCGGCAGCGTCGGGGCTTCCCAGAAACGGCTCCTAGCCTCGTGCGCTGTCCTTCAGATCCTCCAGGCAACCCCATCAAGGAGCCTGGGGAAGAGGTTATATGCAGCATCCCTCCATTTACCCTGCCCCAAACCCCTCTTTTCCCTTATATTAAAATATATATATATATTTGGCAGCACAACGTGAACCCCCAGGCCCCCACATCCGACGAAAGCAGCCAGGCCACAACACGCGGGGCTGCGGCAGCCGCTCGCCGCCCAGCCGCCATCTCCTCCGGCCTCGGGACCTCGGGAGCGGGCAGCTCATGACCCCRCGGAGCAAAGCAACGCTGGTTGGCGGCAGTCACGGAGGCACTCGGATGGTCCCGCTGCCGGCACGCGGGTGCTAGGGGGGCTCGGCGTGCCAGCGCGGCGTCTGCGCCCCACGGGTGGAGCTGGGGGGAGACGGCCACGTCGCGAGCGCGCCGCGAGGTCCTGCCTCGGCTGCTGCTGGGCTCGCCTGGCCCCATCCGAAGGAGGAGAAGGAGAAAAGTGCGTATTTGCCGCCTGGGAAACCAGTCTGCGAGAAGGAAATTATTATTTTCCAAGTTGCTCGCTGCATATTAAGTTACGGCAAATTAAAACAAATGAAAAACTATTAAAAATAACTTGACAGCGTTTTAACCTCTAAAGTTTTAAAACTGCTGACATTTTTTTTTTTTCTTTTGAGCATATATTATGCAGCTGCTCCATTAGCTGGGTTTTGTTTTAAATAAGTGATGATCTGTTACAGCTCCGGGGCCAAAGGGAGAAGAAAACATTTTGAGAGAAAACACTTTCTGGAGTTTCTGGAGGAGCGCGGAGGGGTTTTAGCCTCCACCGAGGCGTTAGCCACCTGACGCCGTCGCGAGCGCGGGGACCGCGAGGCAGCAGCAGCCCGGCTTTGCTTGAGACTCGGCTGAGCCTGGCTCTGCGGCCGAGTCCAGGTGCCCGGCTTTATTGCTCTTTGCAAGGACAGCGTTTGAAACGCGTGCCAGAAACACCCCGGGCCCTCAGCGAGCTGGCTTTTAACAGGCTCAGCGTCACCTTAAGTAATACTATTAAAACAAATGGAAAAAAGGCAACCCCCAAAGGCCCAGACACATAACCGCAGCAGCAACGGAGAGCTGCGGCAAGCCAGCAGCGGCCGAGTGAAACCGGGCGGCCGAGGGCTCTGCCTTGCCCCAGCCTTGCACCTGGCCATGGTGGCGGCAGCCCCGCTCCCGCACGGAGCCGTGGGGCAAAACCGGGAATTTGTGATGCACATGGTGCCGGCAACGGGTATTTAATCAGCTAGCTAAGGACGGAGGTGCCGGACAACCCCATCTGGGCTGCGTTCCTGGTCCCAGCGGGGAGGCACCAGCTCGGGAGGAGGCACAGCCCTCCCTGGTGTCACTCCAGGGAAAACCGGGCTGCTTTCCCTTGTTTCCAATAACGCACAGTCGTCTTCGGCCCGGCCTCTCCAAGGCGCGATGGCAGCGGGAATCAAAGCCGCCGGCGGCTCCCGCGGGCTGTGACCCACTTTGGAAATCGCTGGCTGGCGATGTCCCCGGAGGCGCCGTGTCCCCGCGCGGGTGGGCGTCCCCGGGCACCGCGCTCCAGGCGCTGGGGCCGCAGGGGCCACAGCTCCAGCCCCAGTCTCCCCCAGCCCCGTCCGCACGTTTTGTTTGATGGCCGCTAGCAGCGCGGCTAATTGCTGCCCCGTTACCAAAAACACCGGGATGCTTCGATTTTAGGGCATGCGCCGCTGCAGGCACCGTTCCAGGTTGCCGGAAAGGAGGGTCCGGGACGAGAGGCAAGAAAGCAAAGGCAGAGTGGTCCCCGGGGAGCCGGGACGGAGGGTGCCGGTGCCTGGGAGAGCACCCAGGGACGAGCACCGAGTCCCTGCGGGGGCGACGGCCCCGGCGGCATCGCAGGCCCCAGCACAGGACGCGTCCCGCCGGGGACCGGGGCACCGCGCGCAGGTCGGACGCTCGCGCCCTGCCGGGGTGGCGGATCAGCTGTCCCCAGGGCCTAAATAAAACGATTGACAACTGAAAAGACAAGTCTTTCTGAATAATTAAATGAAAGATCTTACTCAGAAGAAAGAAATCAGGGCATCTTTTGGCTAATTATCTTTAAGCTGGACCGAAAAAAAAAAAGAACAACAAAATTAATTTAATTAGGTCATCTGAGCACAGGAGCCAAACAAGGGAGAGCGTTGCCGGCAAAGGAGGCGTACGTTTACGCTTGGAGCTCCGCTTCGCCCTGCTCCGGTCTTTGACTTTCTGCATTAATCCTTCCACCCCGCCGCAGCTCCGCTGCTCCCTCCCTCGCGCGTCCGTGGCACCGAGGGGCCGAAATCCAGGGTGCTTGGCCAGGGAAGCCTTGTGCAAAAAAAAAGGGAAAGGGAAAGGGGTCGGCACCTGGCAGGGGTGGCTTTGCTAGAGCACGTCTGGCAGCTCGTGCCCTGCGTCCCCAGGAGGGCTGCGTTTCTGAGGGGCCCTTTGCAGCAGGCAGAGAGGAAGCGCGCAGGGCCGAGAGCTCACGTCGCACCATTCGCTCTCGTGCTCCTCGGCACTTTTAAAAATCACTTTTAAATCTCAGTTTTAGCGTAGGGTGCTGCACCCCAGCCTGGCTTAAGGTGTCACGTTTCTTTTGGCTCCCCGGCGCTAACAGAAGCGTGAGGACGTTTAGGAGGTAAAAGCAGTCCTAAGCAAGCATTTCTGTTCTAGCTGGACAAACAAGACGTCGTCAGTATTTCTGGCATTAAGCGCGCTCCCACGTGCGTTTGCCTCATCACCAGTGCAAATATCCTGCGGGGTCGCACGCCTTTGAGTCCTTCGAAGAACACCGGCATTTGGAGAGGACCTTTGCAAAGAGCATTTTAAAGCTCTTTTGCCAAAAGGCCAAAATTTGACTTACTCCAGAGGCATCTTCCGCGACAAGAAGTCCTCGAGCCAGCAGAGCTCCGGAGAAGTCGTTGCGCAGTTGAGACCTCGGAGGGCGAGCTCTTGGGGCTGGTTGCTTTTCTTGCCGTGATGTACCTTACCATGCGCACTATGAACCTAAAACCCCCTCTGTCCATGAAATAACATCAGTGATGTTAACTGCAGCTGCCTTCTCCTGCCAGCGGTGGCTGAGGAGAGACCCCAGCCACCACTGCAGAAGCCGGTCAGAGAGAAGTCACTGCTTTACGCTCCCACTTTGCTACAATTGATGGTGCATAAAATACTGCTATATATATTGCTATAACATTTAAAAGCCTCAAAGTAAGATTACAGCCCTCCAGAGCTGGGCTTTAAACATATACGGTCCCTTCCTTATTGTCCACAGGTGGCTTTTTTGGTTTTCAGGTGAACCGAGTCACTGCCCAGGCGCACACACGCTGGCTCCTGGGCTCCCGGCCCAGCACAAGTCCAGAAGAAGGGTGGCTGCCTTCATGGCCCTGCAGCTGATACCCCGAAAGCCAGAAATCCCGGGGCCAGGACGTGCCAAGAGCGAGCGCGGAGGCCGTCCACACTCCATGTTGCTGTAGATGGAACCCCGAAACGGGGTCAGCTAAGCAGAGCCCAGAAAGGCCAGGTCTAAGCTGCAGGCTGACTCCGCGTAGTTGGGTGTCCGAGTTCCCCGCGAAGACATCGGGATACAGCTGGCAAAATTCCTCCGGCCTCCGGCCTCCGTTCAGTGTGTTCGCTGGTGAAGGGATGCTGCAGACAGCCCCAAGCAGGGCCGCGAGCATCTGGAGGGTGAGAAGCCAACATGACCCTGAAAAGCTGGAGAAGTAGCCTGGAAATTCAGTGCAGATGAGGGCAGGCAAGAAAATTCAACTGCATGAATACGTCGTGGGACAGGCTGAGCAGCAGCTCTGGCGAGCTGGAACGGTCCCAGCTGGGAGGCTGCTTCCAGTTTGGGGCTCCATGAGTCAAGAAGGATGTAGACCACCTGGAGGGAAGCCACGGGGGAGCAATGAGAAGGACAGAAGAGCCGATGAATTGGCTGTTTAACCTGAAAAAGGTGGTACAAGAGATCCCCGAGTCTGTAAAAGGTTGTTGCAAAAGGAAGCAGTGCGTGTGTGATGTCTGCAGTGGCTGAAGCAAGAAGTACCAGACCTAAAACAGCCGGAAGGGAGCATCGGGGTGGATGGTAGGGAAGAAATCCCTATGGTGGGGGCAGCTGAGGCTGGGAGGGGACCAGGACACCAGCCCTGGACATCCCTTGGAAACGCTCAGGCCAGAAGGGCAAGGGGAGGGCGGGACAAGCGCCGTGGCCCAGATGTTCTCCAGATGTTCTGCAGATGGAGGCACCAGATACTTCAGTTTGGACTCAGCCCCTCACCTCGAGCACCCAGCCAGGCCTGTAACAAGGTGATCGCTCCTGTAGGGGCTTCCATGCTTGTTAAGAGGACTCCCGATGTACCCAGGGGCTGAATGCAATGCCTTAAATACTCTTTTGCAATTTTGACATCTATGAAAGCCTCTGAAAGAAAAAAAAAAAATACACCACGATAGGATAAAAGTACATAGGCAAGAAATTTTATTTGGGGGCCGAAACAATGAGCCATACAAAAACATTCGACGAGAAGAATGCTGTTTGATAGGGATGTTTTAATCTGATCTATCTGTAGAAATAAAGAACTTCCTTGTCACAGTGCTGACAAAAGAAAAGGCAACATAGCCAGAAAACAATTATATCTGCATAAAGATTTCTTTCTTTTTTTTTTTTTAATTTGTTAATTAGTGACTGCTGGGCATCACAAGAATCGTTGTTTTCTCTGATATGCTGATTTATTCTATCTCTCGGTGGAATTGGAGATCACAAAAAAAAAGAAAAATGCCGCTTCTTTAGAACAGGGAATAGGAAAAAAGTTTTAGTAAGGTCAGGAGGAACTTAATTGAAAGAGTGAGTTTATTTTTTCTTTCCTAAAGGGGAGTTGTATTCTTTTGCTACAGCAAATTGCTGGTAAAAACTACTGATGCAAAACAAAATGGTTTCTAAATTATATATCAGGAGCGGGATGTTTTCGAAAACACCCTGGATCTCGTTGCCCGGACCGCTCCCAGGTAACTCGTGCAACCCCCTGCACGGGGGCTTCGGCAGGAGAAAGCAAAGGGCAGAGCAAGAAACCGCATGAGAAAAAGCCTAGGAGAGAACGTATCGGAGTGCGGGGCTCCACCTGGAAAGTGGTGTGTGCCACCACTGTTAAAAAAAGAGCAAAAAAGACCAAAAAAAAAATCCTAAAACAAAGTGCTTTTCGATGCATCGCTCATACTTGGAGAAACGAGACTTTGTCCACTCTTTGCACAGAAACAGGGATGCATCCAAATACTCCTGCGAGTATCTGAGCAAAAATTGAGCAAAAATTGGCAAGAAGCCCCCGCAAAAACAGAACGGATATCTATAGGTCCCAAACACACTGGAAAGATCAAAAATAAAAAGTCTCTCCCTTCCCCTGCCTGCTGGGGCAGCGAGGCTTGCTTATATTGAATATTTACTATATCCATGTGCATTTAACGTACCTATCTGCGCTGCCAGCTGTCTGCATTTGTGCAGCTCTTTGAACGCCGCGCTGCAAAGATCGCTTGCTTCAGTGCAACAGATAAAATGGTTTTCCAGTTGCATTGCGTTGGCTTCCTTGACTTATTTCCACGCTCACGCAAATAAGCGGCTCACGGAGGGGTCTCGGCTGCTGGTGCCTGATGCAATTTAACCCCGTCCAACTCTAAATCCCCCTGGATGCTGGGGGCAGGGAGGGGACCAGGCAGTGCCCAAGGTCGAGATAATATTGATGCATTTTTAATAAAGCCTGTGGCTAAGGTTACAGCCAGCGCCTCCTTCCAGCCTGTAAAATTTCCACGTGATTAGCAGTGAGGCGGTTGAGGGCCCAAAACCCCCTCGGCCGGCCCCGAGCCGCTGCCGCGCGCCCCAACGGCCGCGGGGGGCCCGTGCCGGCCCGCCGTTGGCTTTTGCTCCAAAACTGCTGTATCTTTAGTTGAGCCCGCTGCTATTTTTAATACAGATGCCTTATTGAGATTCAAATGAACGTTTCAAATCCTCACTCCTTTGCATAATTCTTTTTAATTAACACTTCAAAGGTTTAAACGCCGGAGTCGTGTTATTTCCCTAACGAAGTTGCATGAACCTCCTCTACCCCCGAGCTCCCCCCCGGCGCTCCCGAGGGCTAACGCAGGGATCGGGACCCCCGCACACGGCAGGGGACCGGGGGAAAGGGAAGCCGGCTGGGGCGAGCAGACGTGCTGCCCGCTCTGCGGTGGGTCACAAGCGCGTGGGGACGTGCGGGGACAGCGTCGAGCCCGGCCGTGCACAGCTGGCGCAGGGTAAATCACTGCCATCCTCTCCCGCTGCAGTGACTCCCGCCGGTGGCTGTGCCGGTGCTGGCAGCCCATGTCAAAACGGCACCAGCTAAGTAAGGAAACCATCGCAGGATTGCCATCAAAATCAGGAAATTTAAAGCAAAGACAGTAAAAACCTCTGCTCCCCCAACCCCTGCGTCGCCTGCTGCTGTAGCACAGCCCACATCTGTGCAGATCTACCAAAACCAAATGAAGAAATCTCAGCCTCTGAGGTGCATTTCGGTCACGTTCCCAAACTTCTTGGCAAGCAGAAGGCCGAGAAATGCCTGCTTTCCTCCTTAAATTGTGCTTTTCAAATGAAAACTGAAATTCGCACGCGATCACGTTTGCTAATGTACCACAGGTGCGGGACGGAAAGCGCGAGCGCAGGTCCCCGTCCCACCACCGCCCCGTCTCTGCGCCCAACAGGAGCGCCGGCCTTGAGCCGGATCAGCCTCGATGCGCAGGATCCGGACCCTGAAGATCAGCGCGGCGCAACAAAGATGGAAAAAGCTTCGGTTTTAATTCCTGCAAGTGCAGAAATGATTAGACACAACAAAATTGTATAATTAGGATTTAATAAGACACTGTCCCAGACATGCAAAAGAAGTAGGTTAGACAGTGGCCTTTGTTCAGCTACAAAAGACGTTAATTTGCAAATGCTCTTAATATTCATTTTTTGTTATTTAGACTGATGTTTTGAAAGTCTCCGATAAAACGAGAAATCTGGACTACGCATTCCAGTTGCATTTCCAAGCACAGGAATCTGGCTTTGATGTTCCCCTTGATAACATCTTTTTAGAGCCTTGACTGCATCAAATTAAATTCCGATTACTCTGATAGTGCAACACAGCTTCCAAATGTATTCAGGTGACTTTTTGTTCTCAAAGGAAATTAGCTATTTTGACGAGGATGCTGGTTAGATAACAGAGATGGAGAAGAAACACCCTTGCGAGAGCAGGAGCTTCTTCCCTGCCCGTGAGTCGAGCGCTGGGGCCGCAGTCTTAGGGTGCTCAGTCAAGCCAAACTCCTTGGCCAAGACTTGCACCGTGCTGGGACATGCTGGATGGGAAACCCATCCTGAAGCGTCCATCCCAGAAGGAAGGGCTCCCCACCACGGACATGGAAATGTGCCCCAGGTGGATTTCAGGACAAATTGCCTCTTCCGAGCTGCCAGCAGCACCGGGCTGCGTCCCTTATGCCGCTGTAATCCCATGGTGGTGCCCGTTCCTTGGCCCAGGGCTCCCCTGCCCCGGAGCCGGCTCCGCTCCGCAGCTCGACGCTAGCATGAAAATAAAGTGCAAATATTTTTGTTGGCAGAGACTACCAACTCCCCCACCGCGATTTAGGCATCTTTAAACTTCATGTTTTATTAATCTTCACCGTACGATTAACGGCACCGAGATGTTATGTCTGCAAACAAAGGCGGGCGCTACGGTGTTATCTGTACGGGACGCCAGGCGCTCGGGCACTTGCTGTAAACACGCACGTTAATGAGGTGCATAGCGGAGCTAAACGAAGAGAAGGACAGGAGGCACCTGCCTGAGTGCCACCTCCTGCCGCCGCCACGAGCCCCCAAAGCGCCGCGTCCCGCCGGGGCAGAGCTGCCCGTCCCTAAACCTTCGCCCTTCCCCATGCAGCTGCCTGGGCAGGGACCACGGGCAAAGGGGACATGCCGGGGGCTGGCGGCCGTGGTGGGGACGTGGTGATGGCAACTCGGTCCTCGGGAGTCCCTGGTGCTAGCGGCCACTTTGTGCCCGGAGGTTTTTCCCATCTCCGGTTCGAGTGCCGATAAACCGTTCTCCTTCCAGCCGCTGGAGGACACTGAAGCACGCAGCAGCCAGCGGCCTCATCCTCGCCCTTTCCCTGTTCTGCAGCTGAGCGACGCGGGGCAGCGGATGGATCCTGCTGTTCCAGCAGAGCCTAAAACCACACCATACCCGGAGCGAGCGAGCCGCCGAGGTCACACCTCGGAGCAGAGGGGCTCAGGCTCTCTCAGCCCGTAACACACTCACACCTGGAAAAAACAAACCAGCAGGACACGCCGGGCTTGCTCTGCAGACCGCTGTACGGGGCCGAAGTCAGGCAGCGCGGCCAGGCTTCGTGGTTTCACCGCCGGGCGCTTGGGTTCTCCCTTGGGCCTCGCCCTGGAGCGGAGCCGGCGCGCAGCCCTCGGCGGCTCTTCGGAGGCCATTTCAAACCTCCCGGCAATCCTGTGGTGGGGAATGTTGTAAGAGTCCAGGGAGAAAAGCCAGAAGCCAAGGAAAGAGAATCCCATTTTTCCTCTTAAGTCTTCACAACGTTTTGTCCGCCAAAGCAATACTGAGCAAACCGGCCTTTCCGAAGACGTTGCGCCACGGAGCTAAGCCCCAGGAGCAGGCCGAGCCCGGAGCAGAGGGCTGCCGGCTAAGCGGGGCCGAGGAAGGTCCTGAGGACACGCGGGAGCATGGAGAAGAGCACCAAGGCTTGGATCAACGGCGCCGGACAGGCATGGGCAGTGCCGTGATGGTGGTGGTTGCTCTCTGCTTTGCCCGGGCATTGCTTTGCCGGAGGCACACGGCCAGCCTGGACGCTGGCTGATAACCCCAGGCACCTCCGTTTGCACTCAAACACACGTGTGCGCACACACACACACACACACACACGCATGTGCACCCCCAGGTCTGCCTGTGGCTCCCACCCCGCAGCCTCTGTCCATCCAGCCTGCAGACTGACCTCTCCTTCCTCAGCAGCTCCTGGCTGGCCCAGCTGCCCTGAAGCATCGTGTATTCTTGGTCAAGGCTTCCAGATCACCCTCCAGCCTCTTCCTTTAACACCGAATCTGCCTTCTTCTCTGTACTTTTGCATTTATTTTCCAAAGCTGAGAGAAGCAAAGGATACAGGGAGGGGGGAAGGAAAGGTCACTTAGTCCTTGACTTGCCTTCCAGTGCTGCTTTCTGCCTTTCCTATCCCCTCCTAGCTGCACCTGCCTGGTTAGGTCTCAGCCGCACACCAGCCACGAGCACCACGAAGGCTGGGTGGCACTCCGGACCTGGGCCTGTTTAGGGGGAAACCTGAAGACCGACAAACCCTGCTGCATTTCTTACATGAGGCCTATAGGAGCTTAGTGTATTGATAATTCCCTACAGGACAGCGTTGTCCTTCACCCCAGGGCAGCCCCGTGGCCACGTGTCCCGTGGGCCTGCCCTCCTGGGCGGCAGCGTCACCCCGCCGCACTCCGACCTCCTGCTCTGCACGGACCCTCGATGGAGACAAGCGGGAGCTGGTGGTGGCACCCGGGGCTCTGCCACCGTGGCAGGCTGCGCTGGGGAGCCGGCAGCGGCCCTGAAGGCAAACGCAGGTCCCCACCGGCACCCGCAGGGGCGGACACTGCGCTGGCCGGATCCTCGGCCTGACTGTCCCTGCCTGCTGCTCAGGGTGTGAAGAACAAGCGCCGTGTGCCAGCTCCCGGCATATTTTGGCGCTCGAGGCTGGTCTGTGGCTTCTCAGTCACCCCGTGGCTTGCAAAGGCTGGTTGCAAAAGCCTGCTCGTGCTCCCTGCGGATCCCAAAGGCCGAGGGCTCCGGGCCAGCGCCTGCGCTAGGGGCGACGGGGACGTGCCGAAGCCCAGACTTGAGCCCCGGAGGCAGGGCCCTGCTCGGGCCGGAGCCGCTCGGCGCAGGCAAACCTGCCCTCCGGGGATTTTGGGCTCAGCCCCTGCGGGCACACTTGATTGAGTTACAGCTCCACAGCACTTGCCACCTTCCCTCCGTGCGTTTTTTCCTACCCTGCTTAGGCCTGTAATTAAACATATTAGCATGAACATTAGCATCTATAAGGAGCCAGTTAAAAAAAAGTGCTTTAAACACATGAAGCCTGATTTTTCCAAGAAGAAACACTCAGTTACCAGCAGCTGCACTTCTGGATATCGAACAGTCGGGAAGCCGGTGGGAGCACAGGGGACGCCTCTGCTCTGGCAGCTCTGGCAGCCGAGGGCGGGCCGCACTGGTTCAGATCAGGATCCTCCAACGAGGAGGAAGGGAGCAGCCCCTGGTCCTGCCGTGGTTGTGCCATGCATGTCACCATCATGCCACGCTTGCCAGCACAGGACAGTGCCAGCAGGACACGTGGGGTGTCCGGGCTCCCTGCAACCCTGGGAAACTCTGCCAGTGGGGTCCCTGGGGCAGGATGTGGTCCAGCCTGGGGGTCTGGACTCAGATGATGGAGACTCCATTTCCACCTTCCCTTCATCGCAGCATCCACCTCAACATGGCCCATGAACTGCCCCTGTCACTCCCACGGCAAAACGCCTTCCGCACACCAGGGACAAGGCACAGGGCTGGGGGGACGGGGAGGGACAGCAGCGCCGCGGTGCCCAACGTCAGCCACAGATTTTATTGTTTAGTAATGAGCTCACCACAGCAGCAAGCCAGGACAGGGGTCGATGGTACATGGTTACATATTACACAGAGTGAGATTTGTACAGCTTTTGTACAGAGGAAGAAATAAAATGAATCAAATAACAAAATAGACATTAGCAATCAAACCATTTTTTTGTGTGTTTTTTATCATACTAACAAAATCTGATAGCCAAAAAATGACTAAGCTACAAAATTGTAATACATAGTGTACGGGTAAAAGGTTATCATCCATTTATACATCTAGTATCATCCTTATTCTGGTAACGTACATGAGGCCTATAGGAGCTTAGTGTATTAATAATTCCCTACAGGATAGCGTTGAACTGCTGAAGCTGCCGAACAACGGAGAGCAGGAATCTTTAAGACTTTCGCAGTGTCATTTGCATCATTTTGTTTTAATGAAACCCTCATGCAGCTCTACTGAAAGCCAGAGGAACCGATCGTGGCCGGGGGGGAGGCAGCAGCAGCAGCTCTAAAGCCCTGGCTAGCAACGTAGCACCCGTGGTTGAGTACGGCACGAGGGCGGTGCTGCCCCTTGCTCCAGGTCTCCGGCTGCTGTAGGAGGGATAAAGCTGAAGTCACCACCCAAGATTGCATGATTTTTTTTTTTTTTTCCCTTTAGCCAAGAGGGTTAGAGAAGAAATCACTAAAACGGAGCAGGAAGTTTTCCTACCCAGCATGGGGACTTTATTCAGCTGATAATTTCTCAGCCTTCAGCAGAGAACCATCACCAGCCACTGAAGTAGCACAAGTAATAGCAAGTCTGGTGCTGGTCTCGCCATGGCTGTGCCAATGCTTGCTCTCCCGGGAAGGAGCGGGAAGGGCAGGCGGCTGAGCAGGCACGCGGCATGGTGCTAGCTCCCGCTCACCCGGCCCCGATCCTGCCCTCGTCCTGCCCTGCAAACATTGGTCTGAGTCACGCTCTGGACTCGGTTGCAGATGCGAAGCCAGCACGGCACACAGCTGAGGGCCCGGGGAGGAGGCAGTCCCCCCCCACCGCAGCTTTCAGGAGATCTAGACAAGAAGAGCAAGACTGAAGCTGAAGGGAGAGTAAAGGCACAAACAGGAACCAGTCCCTGACCGGCAACGAGAGATGGGTGCATCAGTGTTTAATGCCCTTGAAAAAATATCTCCCCCCAAGAATGAAGCCAGTTAGATCAAATATTGTGAAGTACTTTATACATCACCACATATAGGCAAAAATAGCAATTAAACTTACAAATAAATAGAGGGGCTAGGGAATCTCCTCCTTGTCCCTTTCCAGATTTCTTCCCAGTTTGGTCTCTTACAACCTAGGAAGGCCCCTGGCAGCCCTGCAGAGCAGCAGCCAGAGGCAGGTGCCCTGGGAACCCTACACTTACGGAAAACCCTGGAACTGGAGACAGGCAGGACTGCAAGAAGCACCCAGCTTTATCCCAACTCTGCTGCCACTCAAGCCAGTGGGAGCTGTAGCACTGATTTCTGAGACCATTCGGGCCAACAGCAGCACTTAGGGGAACATCAACCCCAGCTTCTTAGGAACAGCAGCTCCCAGCTGAGATGTTCATTGTTCCAGCTGTAACAATGAATGCTCCCTCCAGGATTTTCCTAAGTGTATTCAGCTCCCTCCATCACTTACCAGAAGGCTTTTGGAGTCCACTCCTATGATCCCTTGAAAGTCCTAGCACTAGCCAGTGATTGCTGTCAGTCTTCCTGGTGATTAGTAAGAGCTGATTAAACACTTCCACAAGACAGGATGGGGTCCCATCTGAATTATTTCCAGCCAATTAGCTTCCCCACCCCTTTCCCCCTGCAATGAGCCAGACTTAAGCTATGCTTGTTGACCTGCTTTACTGCCTTCAAGTCACCTCCCTCCCTCTCTCATCATCTCTTTGAATTGAGGGAGGATGAGAGAGGATCAATCCTGCATCAAGTGAACAGGGCCCAATATTTTATCATAGTCCAGAAAGAGATTCAGCAACATCCTCCTCACAGCAGAATTAAAGCCATGAAAACCAAGTTGTTTCTGGCTGCCCATCAAGTAAGAGCCCGGTAACCCACTAAGAAAAAGTAACACTTTCTTAAAAAAAAAATCAGGGCAAGAAGCAATGAAGCTGACATGCTGTGATACTCATCTGCCTGTGGTCTGGCTCAGATCTCTTCTCAGCAGCCTCTTCTACCTTGTCCTCTTTCACAGATGCCCCATCCTAAGAGAGGAGCTCCTGAAGGATGGAAGAGTCTGACACTAGGGGAAGCTTGGTAAAACACTGCTACTGCTCTGCCCTATGGCTCTGAACAGCGAACTCGACTCTTTCACAGGGTGCTATCTCATACCTTTAAGAGCATATTCTCCCCTTACTCCATCCTAATGTCCCTGGGGAACCATGGTACAAAGACAGAGGGAAGAGTAAAGCCTTCAGAAAAAGAAACAAGACCAAATAAACCACATGCTTCCTTTGCAAGGCCAGCTGGTACCCACTGAGTGGCCACGAGGAAAAAGCAGCACCCACCGTCTGCGCTGTACGCTCACCCACCACGGGTCCCCTGGGCAAATCGTAGTGCTTGCCGGCGCCTGCACCGCTCTGCACAGACCTAGAGCCTTGTAGGCCCCAGTCTTGGACAGGCTACAGCTAGTGAGCTCCTGTCCTGGTCAAGGCCTTTCTTTCACTGTCACACAGTCATGGGGACGAACCACTAGCGCACGAATGCCGCAGCTGCACATTAGCAGCTCGTCCATCCCCAGCAGCAGGGGAGGTGCGTTATACCGAACAGCCAAGGACAGCTCTCGAGAGCAGTCAGGCAGTCCCAGGCGAGCTGTCGAATCGGGCAGGCAGGCAGGGAACCATCTCCTCAAGGCATCTGCCCCACGCTGACTGAGGACAGCATGGAGCTCTGAGGCTGGCGACCCTGGGATCGGGCTGTCTGCATTGAGCCTGACACCCAGAAAAAGACTAAATACGACGAGTGCGAGTCAGGGAGAGCAGGCTGGGCAGCCCAGAGCACCGGATCTGCTCAGCGATCTCCGCAGGCAGGAAGGCAACCGCACCCGCGTGAAGTGCGCTGCCCCTCCGCACTCAGAGCCACCACTGATCCCTCCCCAAACAGCAGTGGGTGAGATAAATGAAATAAATATCGCTTTGAAATCAGATTAGATACCACAACATGCTATTATACAAGTACTAAGTGAAGCCTCCATGTTCTAGAACCGAGACATCTTCTACACAGGCACAGAGGGAAACGTTTCCCCACAACCCCGTCTTCCACAGCCTACACATACCACCATGAACAGTCAAGGCCAGCAGATCTCACCTGCTCGGGCAGTTCAAGACACTGGGGTGGGTAAAAGGGGAGGGACAGACCTTGTGAAAATCGTGCAGCCCCTGGGCACGTGCTTTGGAGTTTAACACCACAAGCAAATCCCTTCGCAGTTCCTGGGGGGCTACTAGGACTCGCTGACATTTCAGGCACCACCCAAGGCAGCTGCCATCCAGACCATGTCAGCTGGTGGGAAAAGGGCAGCTCAAGCAATACAAATTCCACAGTCAAAAATCAATACAGGTAAGAAACCAAACCCAGAGAGATCTTTCTGCTCCTCCTGGAACAATGGCTGTCTTGGAAAACTGGATTCCAGGATTGTCCTGATTATATCAGTTAGTATATTATAAACATTGTCCTGCTTTAAAGTGAAAATACTGTGTCTAGTCTTTAGGAGGTGCTAAAGCCAGATGTGGTATCGTTTTTCCTGACTGCGCACAGGAGCTGATACTGGCATGAAATGATCCTCTTCACCTCTTCTCTATCAGAGCTTCTCCTGGAAGAAAAGAGACCTTGTTAGGGAAAACGGGGAGCAGCACCTGATGCTCAGAAGGAAGCAGCAGCAGTTAGAGATTATCTGGTTAGTTATCCAGAACAGCAGTTGGTCCTACATATCCAGAGGGGTTAAAGGGGACAAGGCAGGTGGTCTTTATTTTTCTGCAGAAATGGTAAATCTGTAGCCATCCATAATAATGATCTTCCATAGCACTTCTCAGTCAGTATCTGGAAGCACTTTACAAAGGTGTTTTTACAGAAGGGGAAACTGAGGCACAGAGAAGGACGGCCTCAGCAGACCAGGACTAGAGAACCCAGGTCCCAACCCCCTGCTCTGCCCAGTAAGCCACACTGCCTTCCTCCTCAGGCTGGCCATCCTGCCTGTGCACAAGCGAAGTCTGAGGCCACAGATCCTGCCCTACATCGTGAAAACAAGGGGAGACCAGGACACGCTGTCCTACAAATGACATCCACATAAAGGGGATGGCACAGATCTGAGACCGAGCAGGTTCTAGATGGTACTGCCAGGGGAAGAGTCACACAGGCACTGGCCCAGGACACCGAGGTAGGGCACCTGCTGCATCTCAGCATGCATCTTGCTAGCATCTTCCTGATGGCTTTGACTGGTTTTAAAGGTCAGGAGAGGCTGTGGTGGTTGCGGCAGCTCCTACAATAGCTAGGATCTGTCTCACACCCCTGCAGGCAGCACTGGCTGTGGCCACAGCGGCGCTGGGGAAGCTGTTCCACCGCGCTTGGGAACAAGCGCTGCACACGAAGCCCCTTGTTCTCACTGTGGGAACGACGCGGTCGAGCTTTGCTAGCAGAGCTGCCTCCACCCGAGACCTGCCCCCGGCACAGCAGGCAAGAAGTCACATGCAGCAGTCATGGCTTCAAGGAATATTTTGCTCATAACTTACCTCTTGCTTGTGGGATTTATCCTGCTGGTGAATCCCGTTAGCAGACCCAGAATTTCCAGCAGTCTGCAACAGAGAACAGACAACACTTACTTTAGAAGAGGGACACAGATAAAGACTCCACTGTTTGCCTGCAAGTGCTGAGATCCGGCAAGGCTGCCGTCTCCTCCCGTAGCAGCCCAGCGTGCAACGGTCGCTCCGTGCTGAGAAAGCGGAATGCAAAATCCCACACCACTTTCGGCAAAAAGCTTCATAACCTCTGCATCCTGGCCCAGTTCCCATGTGGGCAATTGTATCCTTCACAGATATAAAATATCCTCTGGATTTCCTTATGGACAGAGACTTGCTCTTCACTTCTTATTCTCAGAGCCTAATAAACAAATCAGCAGCCAAGGGCAGAGTTAGCTGCAAAACCTGGGACAACGTTCATCAACAACGAATGCCATTCCCCATTTCCCGCCTCTGGGGACAAGCCTGGCAGGCAGGACAGGCTGTTGTTCTATCTTTAGAAAACATAAGAACTTCAAACATTTATAATGTTTTTCTTTGGCATGGATAATATGGAGTCCTTCAGCTTCAAAACGACAGTATAACCAGCACAAACAAGGGAAGAAAGTCACAGCCTGAAGTCACAGCATGCCAGATTTCAGCTGATAGGGCTCAGTGAACTGCTGGCGACAGGGAAGCCAGAAGGTATGGGGAGACAAGGCTGCAAGGTTTCAACCTCATCATTTGAGGAGTTCCAGGTACCCAGATTTCATTCTTGCTGTGGCCATAAAAACGCATAATCAACTTTACAGGACGGTTTTAGTTTGGGCAGGGGAAGCCCAGACCCAAACCGAGCTCTGCTTTGAGAGCCTGAACTGTTTGCCAAGCGGTGAAACCCAACTGAATGGATGGCAAGAACACCACCACGGTAGTGGCTTAGCCCTGGGGTGCGACACCCACGCTCATAGGTGGTACCGGCCTGCACAAGGCCTGGGTCATCCCTCGGCTGCAGCACACTGTGTGCGTGTGCACCAAGAAGCTATCGGATGATGGGAATTAGGCTTGAACTTTGGTTTCAGTACATGGTCATGAGAACAAACATGAAGTGTTATGATTTGCTTGAAATTAAATAAAATCTCAGAGCAGTTGCTGCAAATTCTCTGAGAAGAGTCCTGAATGCCAAATCCTTGCCCTTTCCTGCAAGGCTGCAAAATCTGGGTCTCCCAAGACAGAGAACACAGAGATCCTCCTCTTCCTCTATCACGGGACGAATACTTCGCAGCTGCAGACACGGAAACAAAGCAGCAACTACCTGACAACGAGACAGACATACAGTGCCATTACACCCCTAACTCCTGCACCTCCATCTCACAGCAAGGCCAGGCATGCACGTCGAGGACTCCAGAGCACACCGGCTGCTGAGCCTGCAGAGGCAGAGCAGCAGCAGCTTGCGGTAACGAGATTTCCTTCTGGAGCGTGCCGCGAAGTGCAGGCTTTGTGGAGAGAGGGAGAACAATGCCAAGCCCGGTCCCTGGGCGACAGCTACTGCTGTGAGAGGGGAGAGGAGGGGTGAGGAGGCAGTGAAGAATGGGTCAGCGCTGAAATGTGCCTTCTAGAGAAAAGCCACCAGTTCTCAAACTAGCACATCAGGATCCTTTAGGCCAGCAATGTCCTCAGGCTCAGCCTGAAAGCCCCCAGTTAACAACTCCCCTTCCTAGGGAAAGGGTGAACAGATACCACACAAACTAGAGAGTTTTGATCCAGACTTCCTTGCAACTCAGGAACTTCAAGTCTGACATCAACTGAAGTTAGAAGCCTGACTTCCCTTAATCTTCTATCCGTCTCTTATGCCTTCGACTACCAACAGAGGTACAAACACTATCTTGTTGTATCTCTACGATTTCTTGGGCATGGAAGTGTCAAGTGATATCTGGGATGGATTAGTTGATCTCATGAGGTGCCTTCCAACTTTTTTTTTTTTCTTTAAAAGATTAGCTGTTTTCTACAGTAAGGGAAGAAAATTGCCTGTGTCACCACTAGAGGGAACATGAGAGAAGATTTCCAAGCTCTCAAGGGGTTTAGCATTAAAGCAAAGAGGTAATAACTTTCCCCGCTCCTCCCAAAGGTTACAACAGATTAGAGTTGTCATGATGCACTCTCATTTGACACATGGCAATTACGGCAAAAACTAAAGTCACTCTGGAGATACTGACAGGACCATAGTACATCCTAGACTGCCACAAACCTGTCATCATGACCACAGCTGTGCTGTCTGGTGCTGGCAGGTGGCTGCTGCCACTGCACGGCAGGATGCAGAGACCGTCCGCAACACACAGCCCCTCGCTGAGCCAGGACAGCTTTCAGGGCTGCGATTTTTACCTTGCACCTTCCTCCTGACTGCCTCCCGCCAAGTACTACTGCAACAGACTGCATTTTGGAGCACTGCAGAAGACAGTGTCATGGGAGGAAGAGGAGGCGTGATAACCCACATCACCTGCCACAACATATCTACACCTACATCAGGGTAAACAAACTCTCCACTCACCTGCATCTAGTGTTTTTTTTCCCCCTGTACAATCCTACAGCGTCTGCCTCATTGTGAATTGTAAGAGAAAGATGGTTTTCAGCTATGAATTTACATAGGTATCAGGTGAGCACTGGAGCATCTGGCCTCTAAAAGCCATGACCTGATTGCAGACCCAAGAGAAAATACAGAGAAAAAAAATGTACAGAGAGAGAAGAAAAAAAGCTTGGCATAAGAGGCAGGTCACACCACAGGTAAGAGACAGAAAAGGCCAAACACGCCAAGAGATATCAAGCTTATTGACATCAAGTCTCCATTTTCACAAGGAAGGACATGACCTTCATAGCAAAATACTAGGAGCTGTTTTGCTTTTCTCAGAAGAAAAAAAGAAGAAACTGGAGGAAGCTGGGAAGGGAAGACAGCAACTGGAATGGGAGCACTCAAGCTCCAGCAGCAAACCTAGATCAGGCAGAGATGGACCTCCAGGAGCTGCTAAGAGAAATGAAAAACCTTTTCCCAAAGTTTGTGCTTAAGGACTGCAAAGAAATAATTCTCTCAGCAAAGAAGAGAGATGACAAACCCTTAACTTTCACACATTAAAGTGATTTTAAAGGACATTATCAATTAGTTAAAGAATGCCATTGCTTGCAATTTACTTTGTTTTGAAATCCAACAAGAAAGTCTCATTTGTCTCTTCAGAAGTCTGTTTGAAAACGGTTACAGCACTTTCTGAAGAACTCATCGGGCCATTATTTTTCTCTCTTTAAAGGAAATGCAGCCCTTTCTGGGTGAACTTAAATTCTCCTCAAAACTCCTCCAGGAACCCTGTGCTTGCAGGGTAAAGACGTGCATACACCACATCACATGCATAGAGGAGAACAGTTACTCACATTGCAATTTTCCCAAAACATCACATTTAGTAACTGTTCTTGCAGAGTGCAAAGGGGCCCTTAATGACCAAGTAGCAAGTCTTGTTAGTTTTAAGCTACACCCAAAAGAACGAAGTCTTGCAAGGCTGTTTCCAGCGGAGGCAAAAGGACCCAGCTGACCACATCACCTCCCACAGCACAGGGCAAGATCCCAGGAGACTGCTCACGACGGGAGACTGCCGAGGGCTGAGCAACGTGGGAAACAACGGCAGATGCCCTACCTGTGTTTTCTCCGAGGAAAGCCTCATCGCTTCCATGAGCTTCTCCATCTGATGGCCCTGCTCCAGCGCGTTGCGCAGAACGTCCTCCGTGCTGACGAGCCGGTGCTGCAGCCGGATCACTTCCGACTCTGACGAGGGGTCGATCAGGGAGTATCGTCTCTGATCTGTTACTGATTTTTCCTTGTCCTTCACACAGCAAAGCAAAAATAGGCACGTGTTAGATTTAAAAAGGAGAACTGTAGAAACTAAGGGGGTGACAATCCACGGTAGCTAACATAACTTTATTTTGATTTCAGCAGTAGATGGGGTCGGAGCACACCTCTATGAAGACACTTATATCAAAGGCAACAAACAGCAGCTCCAATTTGTTCCAAGACAAGTTCGAGTTATTCACACTTCTACCACTGGAGGACACTGAAGTACACAGGAATTGGAGGACACTGTTTTTACTTGTTCTCTGATCTAGGAACAAGCGATGTGGGGTAACTGGCAGACCTTCAATTTCATCAAACAATTTTGTCCCTATTTAGCCATGGATCTAAATCCCACGGGAACAGTACAACACTGGAGAAGGAGAGATGGACGTTTTGTGCTTACTGAGGTGCCTGCTAAGCTAGGCCACAAGCACAGTCAAGGAAGTTCCCCTAAGACAGTAACATGAAAAAAGCATCAAGACTCAGCTTAAAAGCCACAGGCACAGGACAGGTACGTGCCTGTGCCTTGATGCTTCCCAAGATGATGGTTTCCATGGTCCCTATGTGGCTGGAGATGCACAGCCATCCCCGATCTTGGCCATTTTCAGCAGTGACTGAACGTTTCGAGCATCTCCATTTTCAGAGGCCCAGGGGAAATCCAAAGCCAGCATGGCAAATAGATGCAACTGCTGCTTCTTCTCCCAGACACCCTGAACCTCTCGACTCATCCCACCTGCCCCTGGAGCAGCACAGAGCCCCCCAAGCCCAAAGCCAGGACAGTGTGCTCACCAGCACAACCAGCTTCTCCCGCAGCCCTTTGATGTCGTCCTTGAGCTTCTGCTCCTTCAGGCGCCACTCCGCCTTGTGCACCTCCCGGCTCAGGTCCCGCTCCGGCCCTGGGGAGTGCCGGTTCGCCTCCAGCAACAACGCTCTCAGCTCATTCAGGCTCCTGCGAGAAGCAGCACAGGAGAGCAAAGGTGTCTGCAGGGGCTGTACACCGCCGGTACTACAGCATCCGACCACGCTCCCTCCCACCTTGGCTGGTGCTGACCGAGAGAAAGACCTGCCAGCAAACCTGACCCAGCTCCCACCACTCTGGGGGCTTCAGACCCCCCTCTCCTCCCCACCGTGCCAGCTTGAGAGAGACCAGTGCCCGCACAGGACACCACAGTTCAGACAGCACAGCAGCCAGCTCAGATGGCTTGGCAATAACTTCTTTCTGCCCCTACGTGGGCACCAAGCTGTGTCTTGAAGGTCCTGGTGAGCAGTGAAAGGGCAGTGCCTTCCATAACCCATAGCCTGATTCGAACCAAGCACCCGCGTGAACATCTTTAAGCAATACAAAAGCCAAGGACTGGATTTCAACAATTTAGCCCATAGATTTCTTTTGGCAGGAAGTTACAGCACTCAGACACACACACATGCACACCCAGGTCTGTCCGCAGTTCCTGACCCGCAGCCTCTGTCCGTCCAGCCTGCAGACTGACCTCTCCTTCTTCAGCAGCTCCTGGCTAATCAGCACCAGCTGCCCTGAAGCATCGTGTGTTTTCTTGGTCAAGGCTTCCAGTTCACCCTCCAGCCTCTTCTTTTCCTTTAACACCGAATCCGCTTTCTTCTCTGCACTTTTGCATTTATTTTCCAAAGCTGAGAGAAGCAAAGGATACAGGGAGGGAGGGGAAGAAAGGTCACTTGGTCCTTGACTTGCCTCCCAGTCCTGCTTTCTTCCTTTCCTAGTCCCAGTCCTGCTTTCTTCCTTTCCTAGTCCCAGTCCTAGCTGCACTTGCCTGGTTAGGTCTCCACAGCTGCGCATAGCCACAAAGGCTTAGCAACACTCTGGATCTGGCCCTATTTAAGGGAGATCTCAGAAACCTCAAACCCAGCATTTATTTATTTCTCTATTCCTTTTTGCTTCTAACATTCGATAGGTCCAGATCCCTCCTCACAGGATACAAACAGCTTTTACTGCATTTGTTTTGACCTCCTGAAAAAAGAAAGACTAGAACTCCTAAGCACACGTTTACCAATGTGGCCTAACAACAGACGAGCAGTGTCCTGTTTCGTGCATGCTACTAGGCCACGTTAGCGCTTGGGCTCTCGTGCAACAGACAGGTACAAGGGACAAGCATGGAAATGCCTAGTTCCCACCAGCGCTGGATTAGGGAAACTTACCACTTACTTGGGCCCTTAGAGTTTCGGTCTGGGAGACCAGCGACGACACCTCTTTGTCTCTTTTACTCAGCTTGTCTTGGAGATCTTTAGGAGAATGAAAAGAGGAAGAGACCATTAGAATTAGATTATATTATTAGATTATTAGGATTAGAAGCTTGGAAAATGCCTCATGCAAGTCAGGAAGGTATTGACTGTATGGCAAGGCAGTCCACCATCCAGGCATTAGGAGGCAAGATGTATAGCTAGGAAGCCATATCAGACAGATATAAGATGGCAACTGCAAGGGAAATAAACCCTCCAAGAATGAAACGTTAAGAAAAAACACAGAAAGGAGCTTTCAGCACATTTCCTTGTGTTCCCTACTACAAGGGAAGGGAGAGAATTTTAAAAGACATTTCCATGCTCAAACGGAGCCCTAGACTTGCAGCACGATGCTTTCATGCGCAGGTCTGAGCTGGTTGTCTTTAGTACATCCTGCCTATGGTCTGTGCAGGGTGGAAGCTGCACGCACATGGCCTGAGCGGCCACTTCGAGAGCAGTGACTGCTGGTAGGTGGTGGAAGAGGCAACAGGACCCAGTTCTCCCGTTCTCCCTCATTACTCAGGAATCGCTTTCAATCAACATATAATTTGGTATAACGTGTGTCACCCCGTACCTGCAAAGACAGCAATGAAACAGGCTGAAATAGGGCAGAGCATCTCTGCCTGAACCCACAAGCAGCTGGAGCGACGCTCAACTAACCAGAGTCTCTATTAAGTGAAATTTAAGCCCCAGAAACCTCCGTTTAGACTGCTACATCCTCAGCAGGACTTTTAAAAGGGCTTTGCAGGAAACGGGCTCCTTCGAGGTGAATAACTGACTAAAAAAAGCTATGTCATTGCAAGCCACATGACTAGCTTAGTGCTTTAGAGATCACCTCTGATCTACACAGGCAGGGCTTTTTTTGTTTAAAAAAAGCCCCCACCAAGGAAGAATAAGGAAATATTATACAGCCTCCCAGAAATGAGCACAAGGAAAATTTGATCTGGAAGCACCTTACATGGCTTGGAATAGCCCTGAACCCTTCAGAGAGAACCAAAATCATACGCCAGGCACAGTGGAGCAGAAGGACATCACTGCCAACGGAGACCGTTGGGGCCGTTCAGCTTGAAGCTCGCCAGTTCTGCTGCTGCTCAGATCAGGGGTTACGGCTTCCCCTCTTTACGAGGGGGGCTGACTGCAATTCTGTTTCAAAGCCACTTCATACAAATTTTCCCAAGTGCATAAATTCAGGGCTTCATTGCAAGGATAGATTTGATTTAGAGTAAGTTCAATAAAAAAGTAAGCCCCATTATTTTAGCCAATCATGTTAATATCTGCCATTAGCAGCACTCTCCTAGAAAGAAATGACACTCAGTGGACTGGATTTTACCTGCTGTGGATGGAAGGGTGCCCATTTCCCCAGATCTGCCCCCACCCCATCCCATCTGTGTGGCGAGCGCGCAACACCAGAATAAAAACACCCTCCCCTGCGTATGCTCAGCTAGCTTACAGGGAAGAAAAAGCAGACTACAAATGCCACCTAGCAAAATAAAGAGATGAAACGATCTCCTGAGCCCCTTTCTGCAGGGCTGCCCCTGCGAGAGCAGCGAGGCAGAGGAAGGGAAGGCACAGCAGTCGCATAACAGGCTCTTCCAAGACAAAGACAGTGAACTTCCATACCTTCCATAGTCTGCTTCATCTTTATCTTTTCTTCTGAAATATCATTCGTTTCAATCATCTGAAATAAATTAAGATATCAGATATCTAACAGTCCTTTACCCAAAGGTTCAAAACACAGTCAGCAACCACGGACTGAAGCCCCGTCCAAAGCGGTAGGTGGGTAACCAGCATCCAAGTTATGATGTTTTAAAGTCGAAGGAACATCCATCTCGGAGGGAAACAAAGGCTTTTGAGGAATCACTTCCACAGTTAAGTATTACTGAAGGTAAGCTGGTATTATTTGAGTGCCCACACACAACAGCGAGACTCCCTCGGGAGGCGGAAGAGGCCGGCCTCCCCCCACAAGCTCTGGGTCCAGCTTTCAAACACCCCAAGTGTGCACACCGTGATGGAAGAGCTGCTCTGGTTTGCACCAGTCTCCTGCAGTTAATCAGGACACATCTTCAGCTGAGACAAAGGCTGCAAATGGCTCTTTAGCATTCAACTTGAGACCCATCAGACAGCCAGTGCTGCAACTTCCAAAAGACCTAACTGTGCCCAGAGTTATAAAAACATTTAAGAAAATGCTGGTCCAGAGAGAGGATTCTGCCTTCTCCCCACCCTCTTTTGTCCAGGCTGCAGTGAAATACCTAAAGCCAGAGACCAGAGCTCGCAATCTCGGCAGCAGTTTAACAGCCACCAACAGGGCTCCATGGGGTACAAGAGCCACAACAGCAGTATGACAGTGTGTAGCTGCTCTCGGGCAGTCTGTGCTCCCAGTGGCATCGGTATCAGTCCTGTTGTACTCGTACCTACTGTTTGGACACCCACCAGAAGCACTAGTCATCATCCAGTTGGGATTCCTGCCCTTTGCATCCCTTTGCATCCCTCCCTCCCCAAAATCCTATATTGCACCTCTCTAAAGCCAGTGCAAATGATGTCCCAGGGGAATCCCAAGCTGCCCTGGGAGAACTGGGACCACACTGCACAACCCCTGAACCAAGGGAGCTCTGCCCCATCCCAGGAAACATTACGCCTCTGCTCCCAATTTCTCCCTGGACAAGGAAGCATCTTCTCTAAACAACCATTCAGGTATACACCATTGCCTAAAAGCCCATTCCCCAGTTTCCAGAATTAATCTCAAGGCAGGTCCAGATCAGCAATGGGCAAGAAGTTTTGGTACATGACCAATTTCGGTCCCATGTAGCTGCCAGCCCTGGACTCCAGCAGATGACAGCAGTGATTAGAAATGAAGCTTTCCAGAGCAGAGGCTCCAGTTCAGCACTCGGAGCATGTTCATCCAGGCGCCTTCAGTGGGACCTCAGCACACTCCTGACATCAATCAGTTGCTGTGACTACCACTACTGAAAGCACCGAGGTCGGTCCCCAAGAGTTCACATGGGCTGCAAGACATAAATATTTGCTAACTGGAACAGAAGCAAGAGCGCACACAAAGAGGGAATTCACTGCCTGATGCACTTTTGGTAGGGAAAACTCCCTGCTCTTTGGAAACACCCTTATGGTTGTCATTTGAAGACCTAGGAAAGAATATTGGTCACAAGACATTTGTTTGTTTAAAAATATTTGGATAGTTAATACTGCAGTTGCATTAAGTTAGCTAAGATATTTAAATAGAATTTACTCTATGATACTCAAAGGCTTTCACCCATGCATCTCTTCCTGCATTTTCTTGATTTGAATCCACACATAGTTAAATTATTTCAAGACTCACTAGTTCTAGTTGACTACCAAGACAATCTGAGAGCCTTCTCATTTATTTTAAAGGACCCTAAAACAAGCCTCCAGTTTCTTCCTTTGCACTCACTCTTCCTTGAATCTCAGCTGTATTATGCTGATGTGACCCACCTTTCCCAGGGCCCCGGCTCCACCTCTCAGTACCAGTGCTCATCTCCTGCTTTTGCATCTGTGTACTTACTGTTCATGACAGTCTTTACCAGCTGAAACATGCTGAGCAATCCTTGAAATACCATTAATGTGGTAGATCCCTCCTGCTTTTGCCTCTCCTGTCCAATAGAGCATGCCTTTTTGCAGGCATGAAGCCCTGACTTGGCCAACAGTAATTCATAGTCGACTTTGCTCCTAGTGGTGCAACTGATTCCAATGGGTCTGTTCGTGGTGGCAAATTAAACATGTACCTTATATCCACTTGATTGGTACCTCACAGTCTAGAGCAGGGGGCATCCTATGACATCCCTGGGGATGGATTTCAAACAAATACTGTGAAGATGTGCACATTTCAGGACTTGCTTTCATTCTCCACATCCCCATGGGGACAAGAGGTGCCTCAAGCTCTAAGTTAGCTTTTAGCTCATTTCTTGTGCAAAATCCAAACACAAATAGACATCCAGTCTAGGGCCATGAATAGCAATCTCCCCCCCTCCATTATCTAATGCAAAGGATGTGAGCCAGCCACAAACAAACATGTCCCTGTGCCATCCCACGAAGGCAGGCTGGCATCCTGTGACAAAGTCAAAAGAAGTCAAGAAAGAAAGTAAAAAGATACAGAGGCCACAGAAAACCGACCTCTTCATGATACTAATGGTTTTACTCTAGTCTTCCCCAGAAGGCTTAGGACTTGCATTCAGTCATTTTATTTCTCAGGCCTGGTGCCATCCTGTCCCTTGCTGGCAGCTTTTCCACTATAGTCCCAAAGGCAGCACTTTCCACATCTCCTGTACATGCTGCAGGGCCTCCCGCACCATCCCTGCCGCATCGCTGGCACGCACCTTCCCACCCAGCTAATCAGTTCATCCTGAATCATGCTCCACGTGCCAAGCAAGCCACGTGCCGTCCCTCAGCATGGGCAAGGCATCTTTCTCCTCTCCCTGTCCCTCACCTACCCCAAGGGCTTGGCAACACGCTAGGGCTGCTGCAGCTCTTTGGAGGACAACAGCTGTATGGTTGAAACGATGCTTTTTAAGCTAAGAACGCGGCTTGCTCAGGGTGAAAGCCCATCCCTGCCAAACCACTTCAAGGGCCCTGTTCTGCTGCCACAGCACTAATGTGGCTCCAAACCCAAATGTGGCTCAGTTGCTTCTCTCGCCTCTTATTTCTTCGAATTGTGCCACTGTATTGGTTTACAAGCACAGGAACACACCCTCAGCATGCAGATACAGTGCAGAAAAACAAACACTACCAATGGAAGGTAAAAATCAGTCAGATACTTTGAGGCATAGAAGCCTCAGTGAATTGCACAAGACAGAGGCTAGCCCTGGGAAAGGTTACTAACAGTGACAACGTAAATAAGCAAAATGACCCAGAAGTCATACATTTGCATGCTGAGAAGGATGCAGGGCCTCCATGGACTGCAGTTTGTTTTCTAAGACAAGCACTTTTTCCTGCAATCTGTGGATCTCCTGTTTGCTCTGGGCTTCTGTTTTCTGTAGCGTTTCATAGTCCAACATCTTCTTCTCAGCCAAAGAAATCTGCTCTTTCAAGAAAGCTATTGCTTGTGTTTGATCTTTATATTCACCATGAAGTTTCTCCAGTTCATGCACCCTCAGCTCAGCATCTCGACACTTGTCCTTCACATCCTGGAGTTCCAGAAGGTGCTGATTGCTTTTGGTTTCCAGTTGCATTTGCCAGTTGCTGTTGCTTTTTTCCACTTCATCCACAGCCTCCTGCAGCTTCAGTTTCAGGCTCTCCTTCTCCTTTATGTGAACAGCCATCTCAATGTCATGCTTTGCCTTCAGGTTCTCCATCTCAAGCTGGTGCTCCATCTTTATACTCTCCACCACTGCTTTCAGTTCCACGATCTCCTTGTGCTGGGTGTCAGGCCCTGTGTTCAAGGTGGCTTTGAGGTCCTCCAGAGACTTCTGGTGGTCAGAAGCTAGCGTGTCCAGCTTGGACTTCCAGTTATCCATGAGTCCCATGTTCTCATTAGTGGCTTGCTGAACCTTATGCTTGAGGTCAACTATTTCCTGCGAGTACTTCTCATTGGTGGCTTTCAGCTTCTCCATCTCCTGCTGGTATTTCTTCAGTGTCTTCTCATACTTCTCCTTCAGCTGGCTGCTCTCCTTCTGATGCTCCTTGTTGGCAGACAGCAGTTGATCTCGCAGGCGAAGGGCCTCTGACTGCAAGCCAAGGTTATGCTCGGGGGTTTCTGCTTGGTGAGAGCTTCTCAGGCACTGCCGGAGCTCGTCCACCTCACTGCGCCGGAGGCTCAGCTCCTCCTCCAGCTGCAGGATCCTGGACTGCTCTGCTACTGTGGTTAACTGCAACATGACAGAGAAGACAAAATCAGTCCCTGCCTCTCACTGCTGTGTCCTCTCTTTTAGTAAACATGCTCCAGTGGATATGTAACCAAAGTACATTAGTCAAAGTTTAAATAAAAAGGGAAAGAAAACCCAACACCCTCTAGTCTGAGTACAGTTTTGCACCAGGGTAATGATCACTGATAGACTCCAGCAGTTACATTTTTGTGCCAATTGCAATTTATTTTGCTAATGTGAACCCCTCATTGTCAGCAGAGGAAAGAGACATCTTTGAAACAACCCGAAATTTTACCTAGAGCAGAACAACAGTAGTTTATTAAAAATAATGTCCTAAAAGACCATTATATCTCCAGACTAGGCATCTTGCCAGATGATGCACAGAGGAAATGTGACTGCACATGCAGGAGTATCACGAGCATTGAAATCGGCATCAAGCATATCATGTTCCCTTTATTGCTCAGCAATCCTCAGCCTACAGACACCTCTTCTGCATTATGGTTTGTTTACCCTGGTGTAAAAAGGAAAAGGGATTTTACACATGAGTGTTTGTTAGAGCTTATTAGCAAAGTAAAAATAACGCAGTAGGCTAGAGGATGCACAACAATAAATTTGGCCATGGTTAACATTGAGCATCGGGCTATGGATCAGTCTCGGGCTGTGGATCAGTCTCTTACAATCTGGATCTAACCTAACAGGGCTGAACTACCTGCTAGTCTTGGCGAGTTCAGGGTGGCTGAGGCTATGGATTTAGAATAAGAGATTTGACTGGGCAAAGTGTTAGAAAAAGGCAGAAGAAACAAAGAAACCGAGCAGATCTTCCAGTGTAAAGGCCCCAAGTGATCAATTCCATTTCATTTCAATTGATATTTCCCCCACTCATCATCAGCCCAGGAAGCCGAGGATTTTTGATTTTAGATTGGGGGGGNGGGGGGGGGGGCACATAATATTTAGCCCTTTTGGAAAACCTCAAGTTCGCGTTTTCCACAATAGTAACAGCTCCATTGATGAGAAGCAGGCTCACTTTAACAAGTTAACCGCTTCCCACACCGCACAACACCGGCACGGAAAAGCCTTGCCTGCTTCTGGCTGCTTTGGGATCGGGTGCGCGGCTTGCCTGGGCAGCGGGAGGCTTAGCTTGCAGCCATGCCCAAGGACCAGAGCTGTTTCGCCTGGACTCACCACCGTTTTCCATCTCAAATCACAGCTCCCACAGTTGAAGGGGGGCCCCGGGAATGGCGACTGCAATGCTGCTGCCTTTTACAGCCTGGGGAGCCTCTGGGCCGCATGAGTTGTGCAGGGTGCAGGTACTGCTCAGGCATAGTAACTGAATGATGAATTGCAAAGAGCTCGTGCCAAATGGTGGCATGGGGCAGAGAAGCAAACTCAGTCTGAGAAACAAGTGCCCACGAAGAAGCAGAGGCAGAAGTTATGTAGTACTACTGCTTCCAGGAGGCAGAGCAAATAAAAACCAAACGAAAATCAGGGAAGCCTAATTCAAGCCAAAACCAGATCAACCACACAAACAAAAAAAACCCAAAGCGAGGTGTCATGAGCATCAACGCAGGGGGCAAGCAGGCTGTTCTGCAGGCAGGGCAAGTGGGGTTTGGATTACCCTGGTGTCCTCTAATTCTTTGAGGAGTTTCTCAGCCTGTGCCTTCTCGAACAGCAGGCTCTGCTCGAGCTCCCGTATTCGGGCATGCTCCAACTGCGTCTGAGTCTGGTCACACATAGGGAAAAAAGAACAACAGTGGAGATGGAGGGAGGGAGGGAGGAGAAAGAGAGAGAGAGGGGGAAGAGAGAAGGCTGCAACATCATCTTCAGTGTACAAGACAAGGAAAGGCAGTTCACAACAGGAGGAGACTAAAAGATCCAAACAAGCAGGAAAAATCCATCCAAACAGAAAATGATCGCTACAGGATTTTACACGGTACTCAGAGCGGCTATTCACACGAGAACGGCCTCCCTCAGCTGGGAAAGCAGCCCTCGGTGTAACACACTTGCTTCAGTGTCTTCCTGCATCAAGCCTAAAGTGAAGATACTCCCTAAAAAGCAAACCCACCCCTGCCCAAGCTGCAGCCCACCAACACAAGACCCTTGCAACACATAAGAGATTGCAAAGACCTTGCAATGGTTCTTCACATCCCTCCTCAAGAAGGGCCACAGGGTGGACTGAAAAGAGCTGGAAATTCCCACTCTTTTCGCTCTGGAGACAGCTTGAGCCCTGCCCTTGGCGAAGAAAAGCAGCTTCTGCTGCACCCGGCACATTGCTAAAACCAAAAAGTGCGCCACACAAAACAAACTAAAGAAATTGAGATACCAAACTGTTACATAAATCAAGGCTTTAGGTCTCAATAGGACTGCCATGAAGTTCAAAGCAATTTTCAAACACAGACTCTCAATAGCCTGGTACGAAAGACAACAGAATTATTCCTGTTTTTAACAGGTGAATAAACTAAGCACAAGACTACGTAACCTGCTCAAATCCAAGGGCTGATTTGGGAACATTGTTTCAGGGTCCTTTGCTTTTAGGGCAGCAGTATCATCCAGCTTTACCTAGGGCTCCACAACAGCTACGGTAGTATCACATAAAGCTTTCCACAAAGAAAAGAGGAGAGATATGGGAAAAATGCATGCAAACTCTAGCCTTCACACCTTTAGCTTACAAAAATCATCTTCCACTGAATCAAACTGGATACATCAAAACAAACAAGAGGACTGGAACTGGATTCCCCCCACCCCCATTTTCTGCCCTTCGTTGCTGTGTACTTACTTTTCTTCCCCTTTTCAAATCAGAACTGACTTTCAGGATTTTTGCCCTTTCATACAACAGAGCAAGCTTTGGTTACTTGTCTTGCGAAACTGAAGTTCACAAGAAATCCATGTTTTGTCTTACAGCTTGAAAGACATCATTTATATATATATATTTTTTATTCATAGATGGTAAAGATCTCAACTACCAGATATATTGAAACTGCTCCACATTTTGTGGTCTATCTGACCTCAGGAGGGCAAAAACAGATGTGGTCTCAAGAAGCCACCAAACATCATCAAATATCCCAAATATCACTGAAGTGTAAGAGCTGGTTGAATGTGGTATAATGCAAAAAATGAGAAAAGTTTGATTTTGTGCTAAGTGGCTTCTCCCACTTTCTGCACAGCTCGAAGATCCATATCTTAAGATGAAGCTCCAGGCCTGATTTTATTCAGGGAGATAATTATTCCACTATTACTAATAAGTTTCCATCAACTTATACTCGCCCAAAATCTCCAAGTGAAACTTCAGCAATACAGATTTTTGAAGTTCCCTTAACTGGTGGCAGTGAGTCAGACAGAAGCTACCTGAAGATGTTGACCTACTACAAAACTAATTTCAGGCTCCCAAGGAGACTTTCTCAAGGCTCCTGAGATTGTCACTCCAGTTTCCAGTCAAACTATCCTAACTCCACCTGATACTCTTGTTCAGTATCTACCAGTCCCGCTATTTTCCAAGTCTGGAAAAACATACAAAAACAAAGAGAAGGAGAAAAATGAGGGAAGGAAGTTAAATCAGCTGTTTCGCAATCTTTAAACATAGTACCATCCGAGCATCGCATGAAGCCCTGCGTCACTTCCTATCCTGTGCAAACTGGCTTGCCTAGCCAGTATGAGTCAGAGCCTCCAATCCAAAACTCCCCTGCACTTTGGGGAAGTTCAGATCTGAATTTTAGAGTTACTTCTCAGTATTTTACTTAAGTTTATCTGTAATTGTAACTCGTGGCTGTGTATGAACTACCATGTAGATTCCAGCAGAAAAACATGAGAGAGTCCCTTGAAGAGCTTAATATTTCCTCTTACACCACAGTCCTCCACCATAAACAGCCTTTCTTACCATCTTTTGCCTGCAATTGCTTCCCACCTTCCAAAGCACTATAGCACCAGCATCACAAACCAGGATCTAAGACATGTTGAACCTAAGACAACATTTCAAGGCTAAATCCACCCTATCAGAGGTCCAAATGCTAGACCCGTGTCTCCAAATGTTGAAGAACTCCACATTTAATCCAAGTGTCGAGGATTAAATGTCCTATAGGATTTGTGCCTAACAGTATATGTCAAGAACCTCTAGACTGCTTTGAGACATGCTGGATTATGAATTCTGGAAAAACAAAAATGAGAACATGTCCAATGGGGAGCATATTTTGTCAGCAGAATGAGACACCTTACAATTATCTCATTTACAGTAATCTGATGCACAGTGAATTCAATTATTATTGGTTGTTACTTATAGTGTCACAATCCCAGAGCTATCACAGTATATGAGCATAGCAAAGTCATATGACATTGTCCTTGTCCCCACTTGTGAACAAGATAACCTGCAACTTCCCCAGAAGTAAAATTGCTGACTCCAATTAGAGGTCTTAAAGATCCATTTAACCCACTTGAAACCACACCTGGCCACACCATCTGCCTGCTAGATAAAGCTCCTTTTACCCAGCACTCCCAAACGCAGCGCTGGCCTTGCTCAAACTAAAGCCCTGCTGAACATGCGTTCAGGTAAGTGCCACAATCACTTGGTTTGTACAAATTGCATGATGCGGCAGCTATAACACAGACACCCCAAAAGGATGGGCAGAAACATCACCTCCGTGCTAGGAGATGGCAGCTTTCAGACGCACTGATTTGTTCAGCCACACAGCTGGCAGGGATGCTGCCTGCCACGCAGAACACCTGAGAGCCTGGGCTCTATCTAAAAACTACTTGCGACTGCTGGAAACACGCTACAGGATCGAGCCTCGCCTTCAGCGGAAACCCTTGATCTAGAAGCCATGAAGAAGATAATCTTCTGACCATCATGCCTGCTCCTGGCTGTTACACATCTGCTGCAGAAGCACTGTAAATGGCCTCAGCTGAGAAACTAAGGCAAGATAAACATTCATAAGAGGGCACAGAAAAGCAGGAGGGGAGAGGACTGTCAGTAGGGTTTTTTGTTTGGCTGGGTGGTTTTTTTGGTATTCAGTTAGTTTAACTCTAATTGAGGATCTGTGCTAGCAGACACTGGCTGGCTTCTTAGCAATCTTGCATGAAGACAAGAGTTTCAGGAACATCCATTTCCCAGGAGCACACTCTGCAACATGAAGGAGCACTTACCCCACTGATTTCCCATGGGAGATTTCTCTGCAAGCGAATTACTTGCTTCTGGAAATCCTAACTGTCTCCACAACAAACCAGTAAGGTGAGAATTAACTCCCGTGAGCCAATCATTCAGTCCGAGCATCCAGATTAGACAGGACAGGATGCCGAAACTGGCCACAGGAAACCTCTCAGCACAATGACGGTGTCATGGCTGGTGTTGGACCTGCAGGGGAACGTCCCCAGCTCTCCGGGTTGCAGGAAACCAAACTGCTCCATGGCTCTTTCCTAGCAAGTTATTTGTTCTTCTGTTCAGAGAAACATGGAAGAGGGCAGAGGACCCTGTCAGCCCTCAAGCAGCTTGGCTCTGTCTTCACTGCAAAGCAGCCCCTTTCCAGCCTGACTGAAAAATCAGATGATCTATCATCCCCACTTTGGGACCTGCAGTCACAGAAATATCATCTTGCTAAAATACGTACTCTTGTATTTTATCTACTAGCTAGCCCTGGTTCCATTGCAGTTAATCCACAACTAGATTTAAATGCCTGAAGTTTATACAGGGACAACTCACTGCTCTCAGAGGGAAGGATGGATCAATTGCCCTTCTCGATGCCCTGGGAAAAACCAATCATCTAACTCCAGGAATTTATCCTCTGGATAAGCCATTCTGCTTCCCCCAAACCAGCAAAATACTTCGTTTCCTAGTTTTTACATTTTCCTGGCTTTTTGTGATTGATGGTGGAGCACTGAAGCAGGTCACCTGACAGTTCTGGCTGTTACTAACGTAGCTCTCTAGCTTCATACAAGGGAAAGAACAGAACCTTGCTTTTACAGAAATATTCTCCTTTCCTTTTTCTGCACAGAAAAACCTCACACTTGAGGGAACTTCCCAACACCACTTCCAGTTTGCATAAATAATGTTCCCTGCAGCAACATTGCATAGAGTGACAGCACTTGCAGACGAGAGGGTATTTTAATGTCAAACCCTACACTTGTGGGTGGAAGACTCCACCGGAGGGTCTTGCAGGTCAAACGATCCTTGGCATTTTAGCCAGAAGGGAACAGCATCTAGCTGCTCTCTCATTTGACTGGGAGACTGTGCGTACCTCCTGTCAGCCACTAATAACAAGACACTGCAGGGACAGAGACTGAGCAATCAGATCATCTCTACCGTGGAAGAACATATATTAAAATGCATTCACATACAGTCAGATTTTAACACAGCTTGGCAACTCATGGCAACATTTAAAGCCAAGCTGGCTGGATGTGATCACTTCTAGGTAGCTCCTAGAATCATTGCCAGCGATTGGGTAACACAAAGAACAATTTTCACAGTTTACCCCACCGCGTTCACGAGCAGGCCCACAGCCATCAATAAAACGTGCTGTTCAGAGTTAAGCAAAAGAAATTACTAACGTGAGACCGCACACGCAATTTCGAGTTTTGACCCCCCATTTTGGTGACAGTGCTGGGAATTACCTCCAGATCCCCCTTCGTAATGGATTCTTCCTCAACGCGGAACTGCAAGTCCTCCACTTTCCTGGGAAGGGGAAAATACACAGAGAGCAATCAGTAACACCCAGATCAGCATCCCATCTCTAAGCAGCCAATTGCACATGAGCCTGCCCTGCACAACAAGAGGCTGAGAAGAGAAATATTCAGACAAATTTTATATGCAAACAGCTCAGCAGAAGATAAACACTAAGACACGCGGAACAAGACAGTTAATAATACTTGTGCATAGCAAACATTTGCCTTCATGCCAGGTACATGCTCACAGACATCACTTCTCAGCAAGCACAACTGCTGTTCATTGACTCTCGGATCCTGAAAACATGAAAGCAACAGCCCGGTTCCATCATGTTACTTAGTCCCCTGTTATCCCGCAGCTGAGCGCAGGGCAAGTCCTGTGCCATATGCACAAGGTCCCCACAAAATACGCCAAAGGAAACAGAGCCTCTGTCTCCCTGGCAGGCAGCGGGCAACGCTTAACGTTTCCACAAAGTGGAAATAGTGAACTACCCTGGCAGAAAAGCCTGCACCAGACACTGCACAGGTCAGTCACGCATAAACACACGTAAAACCACACGCACAAACGCAGAGTGCCCAGAGCCCCATTGCAAAGTCTAAACAGATAACCCAGTAATGACACCACGGTAATTCAATCTTCTGCTAAACTCAGTCCTCTTTGTTCTCTTTACTAATAGATAAAATTAAAAAAAAAAAAAAAACAGACAATAATGAAGACGTTGCACTGGCAGCCAGATGTAAGGAGACTGATCTTCTGTCACAGATAAAAATAGCTGTGAGTGTATATATCTACCTTCATAAACAAGCTTCCTTGTCTAAACCTCTGCTAATTAGAGAAGGCATCTGTTGATATTTAGGAAAGAACTCAACTGTCTTGGATTAAAGGGCCTCCTGCAGCTGGGAAAGTGAGCTGCCTGCAAGAGGAACTGGGAGACTCGTGTGAAAGAACAATTTGTCTTCAGGAGGGGCATCATTCAACTGAAACCAACACTGTTTCACTGTTCTTCTTTCAATTACTAAACACACAGAAATGTCTTTCTATTCCCACTGAAGGGTTTAATTATATATATGGGGCAATTGGATTTCAAGAACAACAAGCATCACTGAGAAAAAAATATTTATGTTTCAGCATACATACACGGATGATGCCTCTGGGATTTGGGGAGATGTGCACCATACTACTACAGGGCAGTTTGACTTCCCTTCCTCAGAAGGAACGTCCTCGAGATCAGCACACCACGAATAGAGGAGAAAGTCTTTTGCAAAGCCAGGTTGCACAGGAAGGTTAAGGGTTTGGGACTGCCTAACCTGCAGCGAAAGCTGTTTATTTTCCAGGATTGTTATTTAATATTATATCATTAACCAAGAATACCTGAAGGCAAGGCTTTGCCACAGACCATGCCCTCACCATGAGTCAATCCTCTCTCTACTGAGTAATTCCAGTTTACACAGTGCAATCTGAGAGTTTGGTCACGGTATCAAATTCCACCAAAATTACTGACGTGACTGGAGAAGCGTCTCAGATCTTCATTTCTCCAGGCTAATAACGCTGTCTCTCCCTGCTCTGTGTCGGGAGCCTGACAGAGGACATGGCTGGAGACCCTCGGTCACTTCACTGTCCAGCAGGAGCCCGAGACTATTTGGTCTTCTACTGGCAGCGGCAGATTGTTGCCTGCCGTCGTATTGTCAGTGCAACATTTGCCATGGTCAAATACCCGCGGTGTGCAAGCAGCCTGTCAGATATTCAACTGGGTCATCACTGGAGCGGCAGCACTTTGGAGTCACGACCAGGAATGGAAGCTGGCGGCATCTCTTCTCCAAAGCGCTTGCCGCATTCRGCAGGAGAGACGGAAGTGTACAAGACTAGCGTGAAGTACTTCACTGTTCAGTTGTGACTGGCAGCAGTTTGTCAGCAAACAGGGGCAGCCACTGTGCTGGATGCCTGTCCCTGGACGGGAATGGTATTAGATGTGCAATTATGGCAACCCTGTTCTAATATTCCGATTACGAGAGGCAGCACACTCCTCTCCTCCATGCAGGCAGAGTGCAACACCCAAGGACAGGGAAACACAGCATATTTGAATACTTGGAAGTCAACCAAAAAAGCATCTCCCAGTCATTTTCTTTTCCTTAGACCCAACGAATAATGTTCTCAGGTGAGAGCTTCATCTTCCCCCATGACATCACCTCCCACCACATCCATCCACTCCTGCTTTACCTCTTCTCCTCTTCCAGTTGGTTCAGCAGCTCTATTTTCTCCTTCTGCATCCCATCCACCAGGGCACGTGCGCGCTGGAGGTTTCCCTCTGCCTCTGTGACGTACTGCAGCGAGAAAAGAGCCCCAGCCACAGAAGTTAGCAACCTCTGAAGCACAGAGTTGTTAAAAACAAACAAATGAATGAACAAAAAAAGCAGGGGATCAGGACAAGGGATTTCAAGGTTTTGATGATCCATTCTAGACGCTATTCTTGTAAAAAGCTAGATTTTCCAAAATGCCCACTATGTAAGCGTCAAAAAGAAATGGCTGCTGGAGACTGAATAACTTTGAAGTTGGATCCATGTCTCAGAGCCTCTTTGTGACCTGAACCCTTTGGAGAATCCAGCTCTGATTAGAGGATTAAAGCACTTTGAACCTGAACAGTTTTCAAAATCTGTTATGAGGTTACTGGATCCAGTTCAGCCCTTGTCTTGAGGTCAAAGAGCCATTTCAGACTTGCCTTAATTCATTTGTTATTGGTAGTTACTGGAAAAACACTTTATGCAAGAAGCTTTCAGCTTGCAACTGGTTTGCCAGTTTCTTCTGCCTTTCTGACAGAAGAACATGACCCACCACAGAGATACGCAGTGCTATTCCTGCTCCCGAGTAGCTGACTAGGGTTTATAAACACAAGCAACGAATTTGGGGCACAAGCAGCCATGAAAGAGCCACACACTGATGAACAGCATAAACACATAGTTCCTTTCTTTAAACATTCATGTGCATAAAATACCACCTGCATAGATGCTTGTGGAAAAAAAAAGCCAAAGATGACCGGTCCATTTTCCTTATAATTCTCTTGACCCCATTAACGTGACCAAAACATATTTCCTTTGGCAGCAACGCAGTGACATATGAACTGAGTTGATGTTCTCAGCTAGTGCCTGATAATATCAAAAAACCCCTGCAATGCAGTCACAGCCAAGGCCAGAGCAGTGGCTAAGAGGAGCGAGTTTGTCCTCGGCATTCAGATGTATTGATCCACCATCGGACAGAAGCCTGGAAAACTCTCTACTGCCCTTTTTCTGGCACGGCTCTTTCTGCTCCTTGCTTGGGGCACAGAGAGCACATGTTCCACTGGCAGGAATGGAAACACAACCTCAGCGTGCGTTTTCAGAGTACCCACATTGTGACTTTGGCGTCCTGGCCGCAGACAACACAAAGCCTAGTAGGAAGAGTACAACATACACAGAGTCCCACCATGCAGTCTGCAACCTCCATGTGAAAAGCAGAAATTCAGAGCCAAGGTTTCACATCAGGAAGCTGTACAGGGTTAGCATTATCACAACCTGAAGCTTTCAGAGGATCCCAGATCTTGGGGCACTAGTGATAAAGCTAAGGATCCCAAGAGCCATGTCACTGCCTACCTGCTCATGCTGGGCCTTCATGATGGCAATCTCTTTTTCCACCTCACAGATGTGGCTGGTGGCTTTTGCAACCTCAGCCCGCTCCAGGTCACGCTCTGCCAGCAGCTGCTCAATGTGCTGCTGCTTCTCCTTCAGTGCCTCCTGGAGAGCTGTGGTGCCGGAGATTTTTCGGGCATAACGAGAAGAGGTCTCCGTCAGCTGGAAAAGAGTTAAGAGAGACAGGGGTAAAGCTGTGTGCTCCCTAACCCAGAACAGCTTTAAGAACTCCTATTAAATCTGGAATGCAGCTCATCTACTATCACTTAGGCCGCACAGAGCTTGTAGTTCCTGCTCTGGACCCTAGAGGTGGCATTAATGAGTCTGCAAAACAGACCTGGAAGCTGCTCTCAAACTCAGTAGCTCTTCCCCACCGCAGCGGAAGGGAGCAGTGTTTCCCAAGGGACAGGATGTGGTGTGGGAACCGGGACAAGAAAGATCATAATTTATTGTGTCATCTGCCTTAAACATATTTTATTGAGGTCAGGCATGGGTGCAGTCCCAAACTCGTTGAGCTCAGCTGGGAGGACTGATCTCAACTGGAGACTGGTATGGGCTAGCTGGATCCACTCCCAGTAGTGGACACTCAGCCTCTTTCCCCAGCTGAGATGATAGAGGGACTATGCAGCACCCTTTGTACTTCAAAGTTAGAGGTTTTTATAATATTGGTGCTGCTCTGGTGTCCACCTTCTTGAGTGCGTTCCAAAGCCCAGGATACGTGTTCCAGGCGGGTGCAACCTCTCCGGTGAAATGCCGTCGCTGCAGCAGGTAGGAGGGACAGCTGTTCAACACAGCACAGTGCTACACAGCCAAGGGGGACAGGAAGCAGCAGCATGTTTTGCAGAGATCCTGTACAAAACCAGCTCTGTGACAGTGGAGTGGAAATTTATCCCGCTGTCAACAGCACTTCAGGATCTTTAAGGGCACAGTCCATGCAAAAAATCACTTACCAGCCCGCTGCGGCTGGGCCTGCCCCCAACGGACGATGCCACCGAGCTGACGGAGCTAATGGAGGAGCTGCTGGGGCTGTGCGTTAAGGCAGACACTCCCATGGCCATTCGTTTGCTCTTCTTTGCCTTGGCCGGGCTGGTAGACGGGAACCCGATCCGGATCACCTTGTGGATGGGAGCAAAGAGGCCAAACTTGGGGGGGCACTGAAAATACCTGCAATGTAGGAGACACCACGTCAGAAAGGGTAAAAGCACACATCTCGCCCAAGGCTCAGAGTGGCACTGCTGAGCCACGCACAGCCCTGGCCCGTAGTTGATCCCTTCCTGGTGCTTTGCTCTGATGTGATTTCCCACGTGCAGGTGGTTGGATTATTCTCCTTTCCTGCCTCTTGGAATATGAGATTATCGTTTCCTATTTCAGGAGGACAGGCCCCAGTTTAAGTTTGCTTCAGTTAAAGAAAGGTGTTCACACAGTGAAATATATCCAAGTGTTTGCAGGGACTGAGAAATATGCATTTACACTATGYTTCCTGCCAGTTTAAAGGCAGGGAAGATTTTTGCTACATTTGGGTATCAGACRTTCACCCTAGCATGTTTTTCCTATCAGCCCTCCAGATGGAGATGTGACACCGTCCAGTCAGAGTTCACTTTCCAGCTAAGGAAAGAAACAAATGAGCAGAACAGCTTGAGAGAGAAACTTCTTGGTCCAAATCCCATTTCTATCACAGCATCCATATATAATGTGACAGTACAGAGGGGCCTTGAACTTGGAAGGAATGCTTTTCTGTAATTCACTCTTTCAACGTGCTGGAGGSAGTTTCAGTGCCAAGGAGCTTGGGACTTTGCATTTTTACATTCTTCCAGCATACTGAAGGATGCAATTTCTCATACAGAATTGAAGACCACCCATAGGTTTTGCTACAATATTATAATTAGTTGACGTGGCTTGATAATTTGATGCGGCTTTTGCAAAGGCCAAGCAAAAGATGCATCACAGAGTTGGTTTAATGGGATATTGGTCCTAGCTCTGCATCTTGAGAGGGTCTTTAACAGATGACATGACCTAAAAATCTCAGAGAAGCCAAGACTGAGTGCTTGTGGGCCTTTGCAGCCTGGATTCTCCAGGGAAGAGCTCTGCCTTACGTCACATTCAGTCGTGACAGGGATGAACAAACCCATCCTGGAGGGACCCAGGTGTGGGGTGAGCAGGCCCACGGCCCCATCCAGCACTTGCCATGCTTAAGAGGAGGTATTTCTTAAGAGAAGGCTCACTATGACCTGCTTCTAGTTTCCACAGCCCGATGCTCCTATAAGCCCCGCTGCTGGAGGGACGTAGCCATCTCCATGACCACTCAGTGCAGACAGCTCCCACCTTCCTTCRCTGCCAGCTGCAGCATATTGCAGACCTTCAGCTTCTTTGCCTTTTGCCCCAGCCATCACCACATCCACCCCAAAGCAATACCTAGCACATGGCAGGCCCATTTTAGTGATACTATGAYAGTCAGATCAAGGTATAGGGCTTGGTAATAGGTGCTATCTGCTAACAGAGACAAGCACTGCGTAACCTGGAATTTCTGGCCTCTAAAAACTCCAGTACCACCCCCGAACCACCTTGTGTAAATAGGGGAAACTCAGCACAAGTAAAATTAAGTGTTTTGACCAACTTCCAAGGACTTCGGATCAGGCCCAAGAGTAAAACCCTGGCGACCTCCGGGTTTTCCCACTTGTCATGCTTGCACCAGGAAACTCGAGATAACTGCCATGAGCTAGTTGCTGCACACTTTGACAAGCTGCCAGAAAAGGCCCATCCGGTAGTCTGGAGAGCACAAAGATCCCAGGTCACGAGCACGGTGAGAGCACAGGCACTCCTTCCTTGTAGCAACAAGCCAACCTGCCCAAAACCTGCGTGTGCTCTCTACCCTGGCTCGCAGGGACATCACGAAGTGGGTCTAGTAAAGAGAGCTGAATCACGCAGCTCTGTATAATGTTCCATGGGGTAAAAGCCTTCTCTCCCAAAACAGGAGGCGAAAATGGCAGTTCTTAACTTCAGAGCTAAAAAGCCCCATTACACCAAACTCCACTGTCTGCAATCTCCTCTAGGTGGTAGGAAAAGGGAAACTGGTCCCCGTGTGAACAAACTTACAGAGCAGCCAGCAGAGATGGGTGGATCAGCTAATTACAGTGCAGGCTCCTTTCCACAGTCGCAGGGAGCGGGAGGGTACGGCCTCTCCGGAGCCTCTTTCAGAATACAAGCGGCCCAAAATCCACATCGCCGGGCTTAGAAACCCCCTCGGAGCTTGGGCCGATCTGCTCAAGCCAGGGTTAATCTGCCGCTTGTCTGCTGCGCTGCAGCAAGCGGAACCAGACAATCTCCACGTCACCTCCCCTTGCTGCAAGGCAGTAGCCAACACAGAAAACAGCATCTGCTTCAAGGACTCTCTCAAAGGCTCTGTAGCAAGGCTAGGATAAAATGCTGGGCCATAAAAAAAAAAGTTTGTCTCATATTAACATAAAAAACAGATCCTAATGAATAAAAACTGTGAAGCAAAGCATTTTAGTAACGCTGAACATCAAATCTAGCTTTGCTAGCACAAGTCGTCTCTCCAGATGTGAGCAGCAGCTTCCCAATTGCGTTCCACGTTTAAGTGCTGGCAGCCACGCGGCTGTGTCACAGGCAGATCTGTGCACGGGAGGGCAGAGGAGCCTGATCTCCATCCAGAGGAGAAAGTGATTCATTTTCAAGCATCTGTCCAAGTCCAAATTTTTTTTTTTTCCTAAAACCATCTTCAAAAAAAATCCCACAACCCAAACCACTTAGTCCCTTCTGCTCATTGCCAACACAGGCTCTCTGGTTTGGAAAACCACCCGTACCACAGGCTGACCTCGCCGCAGAACGGAGACCCAAAGAATAGCAACGTGGCCTCGTGCAAACCAGCCAAAGCCCTGCTCAGCGTCACTGAAGCAGGCTCAGGAGGATCAACAGCATGACGTGGCCCATGCCACAGGCCTAAATGGTCTAAGCACAAGCTGGCACATGTGACTATACACTAATACCGAAGACTAAGCCCCCCCCGAAGTCCCCTATTGCTTTTACCGAGTACAAACTTGCCTTGCCCCATGTCTGCTCATCTACTGTTAGCCCAGACTAAGCGGTCGCAAGTAGCTTTTGTGGCTCAGAAGTAGGAATTGGGTCCAGATTTGACAGGAAAAACATCTGCTTGAGAGCCAAGGGTTGCCCGCAGCTGGCAGCACTAAGGAGCTCTAGAGCCTCATTACAGAAAAGAAAAAGGAAAGGAAAGTGGTTTTGTGATGACAGCACAAACTGCAGGTAGGAAATTGCATGGACATACTTGAAATATATAAAAATAAAGTCTTCAGTGTGCAAGGCCTGTGGTTGGCACGTTCCACGCCTTACGCTAAAGCAAAGGTAACAAGCAGGTTAGTGGGCAAAGACTCCCATAGGGGCAGAGAAGGAAGAACAGCAAAATAAGTAAGGTTAAGAAAATAAAGATGAGAAAAGTGGAACGTGTCTGGCCTGGCGGATAGGAAACCAAACTGCTCCAGCACCTCCCTGGTCTCCCATGCAGGCAGCAAAGCAACTGCAGCAAAACCCAGCGTCTCAGCAGGACCCATACGGTGCTGGGTGAGGGGCTCAGCACGGCGGTGTCCCGTCCCCGTGGGCACTGCTGCTGTGCCGCAGCCTGCGGGGAGCCTCCGCCACAGACCTGCAAGCTGCTCTGGTCGTCCTGAACCCTCGCCACCCCCCTACGCACTGGTCTCGTCTTTGCCACGGCCAGCGCCAGCCGCATCCATGCCGGGCGGCCCTGGAGCCCGCTGCCGCTGTAGCACCGCGCCACGGCAGCGGCAGCACGCGCTCGCGCAAGGCGGCCAGCCCCGAGGACGCGCACGAGATGGCAACAGCCGCCGGAGCCAAGCGGCTGAGGACTCTGGCCTGCCTCTGCCAGGACAAGCGCAGGCGGCGTCGGGAGCCCCGCCGAGACGGTGTGAGGGGTGCAGCCCGCCTGCCTTCCCCAGGGCACTCGTTTTATCATGCTGGCTTTCCTCCAAGCCCTGCTGCTGAAGTCAGCACACGCTATAAGCTGCCAGTGACACGTTTTCACTGCGGAAAATCAGGAGGCTGGAGGAAGGCTCAGAGGACCAAGAGGGACAGCGCTGTAAACCTACAGCCAGGTCCCAGGTGGGGCCAAGGGGACAGCCCAGACACAACACCGCTGTACCGGCCGGTACCCAGCACTGCTAAGAGGTCTGCACGAACAGGTTGGATGCAGGGAGCGCGGATGCCTTACAGGCTTCCCCCAATCCTCCCCCATTTAATCAAAACCTCTTAATACAGCTCCTCTTCCCTGCTGTCCCTGCTCAACCTTTCCCACTCCCAAACTCCTGACACGAAGCCTTGCAGACAGGGTACATACACATCTTCACCCACACCAACCTCGACCACGACGCAGCCGTCCCAGAGGAAAGATCAACCCCAGAAGTCAGGTTTGAGACACAGCAACGAGAACGTGAGGACAAGAGGCAGCGAGCCCTGGAACACGCTTATACTAGCGGCTACTTTCCCCAGGCTCAAAGAAAGTAAATAATTTGTGAGCACTCTTAAGATAAAGCTTACTTTATTGTGCAGTATAACTTATCTGTAAGTAGGACCTCAGATTCACTCCATGACTTATTCTCCACCACCCCAATTTTCTTCTCTTGAGAGCGGGCTAGAACTCAGCCGCTATCTGCTGCCAATCATTTACTGCTTTCTTGTTTACTGCTTTCTTGTCCTGACATTGAACAAGGGACCATTTCTCTTATTTTAAATGAAAACACATGGCCACTGGGCAAAGACTGACACAACAAGGAATACTTATTACAGAACCCGAGCTCTAACGAGGAAGGAATTCTCAGATCCTCAGGAGCTAAAACGTTACATCTTGCCTCTAACGTAAGACTCCCTTAAAAAGCTCTGAGAAATTAACGGTATTTCCTACTAGAGGAACTTGTGAAGCATGAGAAATCAGTTCTGCCATTATTTGAAGCAGGGTCAAAATGCAGCTGTATAACTCGGATCTGAACATCCCCAAACTCAAAATCTAAGGCTAGAGGTCATTCCTTTATCCAACTCACACGTGAACCGAAAAATGACCTTCCAGAAAGCTTGCTAGATATCCCCACCTAGTTCTACAGACACTAACAAGGGCTTTTTTTGAAAATAAAGTAGTGGAGGGGCCTGTGGAGTCAGAGCTGGTAAGGTCTATTAGCAAACAGGCATCACACTAGAGAATCACTACAAGGACAAAGCAACGACCACCAATTGTTCCTTCAGGACTCTGGAGATTTGTCTCCAGAAGAAAATCACCATCAAGCAAGGGAAGAAAAAAGTCATAAATCTTCATTCTGTATAGTCCTGAAAGGGTGAATTACAGACAGAGTGCAAGCAGCACGTTTATGAAGTGAACGCATGCTTGCGAGCTGATCTAATACCATTACACAATGCAGACTAGCAAAAACTAAACTCCACTATAAGTTATCTTCTCTTCCTATTCTCTCCTATTCCCTGAAGCCACTCAGGTAACAGACCTTATCTGATCCTGCTTTAAATTATTCCAGTGATGAGGTTTCGACAGATTTTCCTGAGAAACTATTCTTAAATCTAAAAGACTCCAAACCAGACTCTTCCTCCGAACCCACCAAGTCCATTACGCTCATATACACACTCCTTAAATCACCGTGTAGGCCCTGGCTCTCCTCTCCAGGTTTCCGCTCCAAATCTCCCCAGGAGGTGGATAGGCCCTACACATCCCAAACCGGGTTCAAGCGTGCACAGTACCTTGTACCGGCGACCGCCCCGTCGTTCTTCCCCAGGGGCTCGTCCAGTTCCACGCCACACCACTCTCCTTTGGCAAAATCCGTCTCTCCCACGTAGCGCACGACGCCTGTCTTTGTCCCGCCAACCTGTTAGAGATCAAAACACTGAAGGTTAGAGGCAGAAGAACTGGCACTACTGCAAAGCAAATAGAGCTGGAGAGAGAAGGGGGAAAAAAAAAAAAAAGACATCAGCATTTTCTGATTCTGATCTAATGAAACCAGCTCATATCTTTCACATCAAGTTCTCCCAGCAATAAAGATGCCTCTCCAATAACTACAGGCAAATCAGTCTCCCACTTTTGGTCTTGCCTGCCTGGAAAATGCCAGGACAAATACAGTGAAAACCTATTTCAATGCATCAGCTAATTGCAGTTGCTTATGAGGCCATAAAGGAGTTTTAACTCCTCCAAGCACAGCTTATTCCTACCTTCTGCAAAGAAAGGACATCTACATTTACAGGGTTTCAGTTCTACGTCAGTGTATGATTTAAATGGTTTTTAGCCTATCTCAGGTAAAGTTTATCTTTAAAAGGGAAATGCTAAAAAGTAATTTTAAAATAATTAATTTTTCAAATTTATGTTGAATGACTTGAAATATTAAATTTTCCCATAAATGGGTACTCCAGCATCAGAAGACCACCCTCCTACAAAAAAATCATGATAGTTTAACCCAGAAGCATCTCACTTTGCCTCAATATTCTCAGGTGGGCATGTAACAGGTTTACCAATTCTGGGGCATATGAATAATTAAATATTCTGAAGACTGCTTACGTAAAGCAGAATGAGCTTTCCCAGCCTAAAAATAACTGCAGCTGTATGGACTAGAAAGCACCCAAAGTCAGCATGCTGCCTCCAGCCCTGGAGACTGAGCCACAGGATACCTACCAAGGTGTGCAAAAGCCAAACTCACCAGAAAACCCCCCAAATTTGTTCTCAAGACTTTAAAGAGGAGGAAGCAGCCAACAGCAGCACCCAAACCAGCCCAGCCTTCCGACTGCCTCACACCTTCTCTCATTTTTGTAAGCTAGTGCTTTAAAGTTAAGGCTGCTAAATACACGCATGCAGCACTGTGAGCAATCACAACATCCACACAGAGGTAACTCTGAAAGAGGTGGTCACCAAGTTTAAGAGCCCGAAAAGCAGTCTCAGAGCACTCTTACAGGATGTTGTTTTGTTTTCCATAATGGAAAGTCCCCCCAAAACATGAGTTAGTCTTCTGTAATTTCTCTCATTAAGGATTTAGCAAAGTGCTGCTTATATAGAAAACTGTTGATGTTGTTCTCTTCACTATAGGAAGGAGGAAAACATTTGCCAGTAAGAGGAGTATCACAAGGAAACTTTCTGGTCCAACAGTGCAGTGCATCCAGGAGTGAGAAGATAACTTCAGTATTAGGTACTTGGCAAGTAACAGATTTGAACAATTTCAGTAAAATTCTTTACCTATCACTCATGGTCAAACAGCAGTCCCCTTTTTGATTTATTTGAGTTTATAAGGAATTATTCTTTTAATATTAATGTCACAGTTTAATTCTATTCTAACATATTTCTTTACCTGCAGTTTGAACTCAATTTTAGGAGTAATTCATCATAACGTCCTCTATGGGAACCTACCGTTGCTGGTAAGCCCAATTTTATTTTTACTGAGTTTTAATTAGAGATACTGAGATATGTTTCCTTTAACAAGGCATACGATCCTGACTCCACAGAGCCTCATGTAAATACCTTAAAAAATGAGCTCCCTTGATTAGTATGAATCTCACACCATATTACTCGTGGGCCTCTGCTAGAGAACCACACTCCTCTGTCCACACAAATAACATGACTCCTCAGTTATGTCCGTGCAGATATTACTTATTTAGGGAAAGCTCTTCACAAACAAGAAGGGAAATAGCCACCTCTCTGGGCTTAATACACCCGTACCTAATTGCACCAATACCATAACTGCTTAGTAAAAAAAGCAATTTGTGTTCCTAACTCAAAGAAAAAAAAACAGTGAAAATTTTAAGTGCAGATCAGGTCTAAAACTCCCCCAAATAGCAACATGACTGTTTGCTTCCAAAATAATGTATTTAACTTTCTTTTTTGAAGGTTAGTTATTCTGACATCCTTTCCATGAAGGACACACTGATGACACAGGATCACCTTCTGCCCCAGGCTGGGACAGACATGCCTGCCCCCACAGCCTGGGTCCTCTCGTCCTCACGGGACCGGGAGTGCAGTGAGGAGCCAGTGCTGGGCTGTCCCGTTCACACATCACCCGAGCTGCTGGCTGAGCTTCCCATCTTTGGGCAGGCACACGAACTCTTATGGATGGAGCGCCTTGAAAATTCATCCGACTTGGACATGCAGATTTATTCAGCCTTGATAATCTGCTAATGCTGCTAAAATAAATACCGTATTTTGGAAAAAGCCAGCTAGCAGGTTGTGCATGAAACAAATAGTCTCAACAAAACAGAAGCGCTCGTTTCCGTTGGGTACTTCAGTAGATCAGAGGTATCACTTCCGAAGGAGAATAAAAGGCTGTTTGCGAAAGCCAGGAAGGGTGGCAATGGCACACTAAGTCATGGGACCTCAGAGTCTCTCCACCACCCTTTCTGTCCACGTCTAGCTTTCATAAAACATGCCACAATCCAGGGGCAAAAGCCAGCTGAGCAAGGCTGGCTCCTACTGCTCTAACGCGACTGCCCTCGTCACAGCAGAGAGCAGAGGACGTCCGTCCCACAGACGTCGCGGCCTGCCATCAGCATCACTGCTGCCCCGAGCACCGAGGCCGTGGCTTTCTCTACAGAAAACATTACCGAGAGCCACCACCGCACCTTCAGCTACCTGAGCGTGCAGAGCTACAGCAAAGCCAGCTTGGCCAGGGCAACCCACGTCATGGCAAAAGCACGAGGCAGCGCACGCTCAGCCAGGCTGCCAGGGCACCCGGCTACCTCCGCGGCACAGGGCACACACGCACCACAGCTGCTTTTCAGAAGTGACAAATTTCAGTCGGAAACCAGCAAAACTTCCAAAGCCTTTTTCATTTCCAAGAGAATGGGATTTTACTTACTGAAAATGTTAATATTTTCAATGAAAGTTATAGTTATTTTTGCAAAAACAACAACAAAAAAGAGAAACTAAAAGCAGCTCACTTGAAGGCTGAAAAATAGAAGCAATATTGACACAGTGGTGTAGGGGTTTTGTTTTGGAGGGGTTTTTGACTAGCATTAACCTCCCAGGTTTTTCAGCTTCGGGTAAAAACCCTTTATACTGACCTGTTAACCAAGCTCCACCTCACTAAAGCAAGCTGCACCCTCGCTAGCTGGAGTCAAACAGCCTCGGAGCCATCGGGCTCCTCTCTCGCAAAGTTCAGCTCCAGACTGAAGTCCTCTGCCTGAGCTCCTGCGCCCTTTCCACGCCTTTGGCTAAAGGCTGTCTTCACAACCTGGCCTTTCTTCAATGAAAGATCTCTAATAGCTTCAAGAGGTGGTCTTTGGCTTGACCTTCATGACAAAATTTAAGGATCATGTATCTTAAGTGGCAGATTTAAAAAAAAAAAAAAAAAAAAAAAAAAGCATGGTCATAGAACAGACATATGTCCACACTTCTTCCATGCTAACTGTAGTATCACTGACATCACATTTTATTACGAATTTTTCACCGAAATGAAAAAATTGGATTCAAACCAGTATCCCAGGGCTGAAAGACAATGATGCTAATCCCTCCAGACACCGTCTTCATCAGAGCTGCTAATATACCATTATATCATTTAAACGATTTACCAGACTAGCACCAGGCCATGTGTCAGGCTGCTGCAAGCTTCTTGCTGCGAGGCTTCTTCTCTCAGCAGGAACCTCCTAACTGCTGCCCTCGACCCAGGGCGCGTGGGCAACACTGCTTTTTGCCAATACCCTCCGACATCGCTCAGAGAGAAAAGAAATGAATAAACGTCACTCAGGCCAACAGGGACCGTTCCCCACGATGCCATGCACAGCTCGAGGCCCGGCAACGGCTGTAGGCCCTTGCTTGAGCACATGCCCAGGCGGAAAGCAAGGAGTGGTGCTGCGCTGCCTGCTTAAACTCTAGTCTAGTCATCCAGATTTATTTTCCTCAGCTGCTTGCCAAACTACTTCCAGTAAGACCAAGTGCTGCTGATTAGAGGGTCAAGGTAGGAACGATAAACGCATGAGTACGGCATACTGACACGGCTCCTCTGCAGGGCTCCCACATCTCGGGCTGGGTCCTTAGAGCTGGTGAAACTCTCACCTGCTTGCCTGCGGGAAGAGAAAGGAAGGGGAAGGTGGGGAAAGGGCAGACACAGGACACCTCCTTTGCTAAGACCTTCAACTACTTTTAATGAGCAGCTCACGAGCTTACTCCATTCCTAGATGACTAACAAGAAACTGGGGCTCACCTTTGCTGCAAAAGTGCTCCTTGCTCCTGTTTGAGCCACAGCTGCGGGCTGTAAGCTGAGGCAGCCATCCTTTCTCTTGGTACAACGGGCATTTCTCTTTCTGACACATCTACCCAGACAAGGGCCCTACCTCCTCCTGCAGCTGAGAGTGGCAGACGCCTGTGTTCCCATACTGTGCATGGTCCAGCTCCTCCCAGTGCTAATGGCAGATTTTCCTACAAGACTTGATTTACTGAGGGTGCTTTTTGCAGCAATATGAGAGTTTGGGTCCAGATATTACAGACCACGTGAAATAATGATCTGTAAGCGTAACGATACCTAGAAGCACATCACCACTCATTCTAGACGTGTCCTGGCTGACACTGTCACCAGCCAGGCAACGTGTCCAACAAGCTGGTGATAAGGTGGAGATCTGGCTGGTGGTCAGGTTTGTCTGCAAACACAACTCGTTTCAGGTGGCATCTGACCATCAGGAGTTTCATCTGACCAGGTACTCACGACACGGTCTCTGAAAGCCAGAGGTGGCTGTCTGGGTAAGGGGGAAAGAGTCAGCCTAGAATTACAGGGACAGTTGTTTCTACATGAATTTATAGGAATATATATACTGTGTATATATATAAAATAATATATATATAAATATTTTTTTTAAAATCCAAACCCTAGCTTTCGGCCTTCCCATCCCCACAAGTGTTGCACAGGGACAAGTCTGACAACACTGTGGATGCAAGACATCTGCGCACATGCATCTTTCTGGCACTAGAGAGAAAATAACGTCCCCAGGATGCAGTGCAAGTGGAAAGCCTAGAATTGCAGCATCCCCTCCTGGGGCTGCCTGTGACAAACTCTGCCCATGTTAATAACAGTTTGTTCCACCGCAGGCTGCTTAAAGCTCCTATTTAATGGCAGATGTTGCAAATGGAAGATGAGGATTGGCAATGCAGCAGCCCAGGGTGTGTGCATGCCCACACAGCCTCAAAGGGTTAATGCGGCAGCAGGGCAGCTGCTTTAGGCTATTCGTTTCCTCTTAGCTCCAGCACAGTGACAGGGAACACCGGCTTCTGCGGCAACAGCAGTCGCACCATACTTCACACCATGCAAGAGCAGCAGTCCTATATGGTGAGGAAAGAGCTCGGACTAAGAGACCTAGATGTTTTCCTATCTCTTGAATCCTGCAACTAACTAGAAACTGTCCTTGCCACTACCTGTCACAGCCCTCTGCATGGGCTGAGACCCATCATTCTGCAGAAACCACGCGCTGATGCTTGGGGCTCCACAACAACCTCAGACTATGGCATCTGCAGTAACTACTGCTTACTTAAGGCAGTCTGGCTGTGAAAGGATTCAGGCTCCAGGTGACTTCTGCAGTCTGGGTAAGGTCTCCCATTCAAAGATGCATTTAAAAGTATTTCGCAGATGTAATTTTCTGCACTAAGAGAAGAACCCTGCCTAAGCAGGGGGGAAGGTGGCTCCTACAGGGAAGGAAGGAGAGGAGAGAGCAAATAGAGTTGACTCATTCACCATCCCTTCAGTTAGATGTCCCCAAGACCAAAAAGCCGGCCTGAACGGAAGCAGAGTTCACTTCCACACAACGGGACTCTTCTCTCCCATTCACATTGCGGTTAAAGCTAACCAGACCCGCTCGTCAGCACGACTGAGCAACAGCCGCTGTCCCGATCTTCCACGGGGAATGCCAGAGCGGAGGTGACGGAGAAGGGTCTGTGTTCCTGGGCAAGGTCTCGGTCCCTGCCGTACTGCTGCGCTCTGCAGCCAAGGCACAGCAATCCCCGTTCTCCCTACGGACTGAGCTGAAAACAGGCAATGAAATATTAATTACATCTTCTCTTAAAATACTGCCTTGGTGGAACTAAAGGAATATAATCGTCTTTTCTTCACAGCCTGGTTTCAGCTCAGAAAAGGCACCTTGTTATTGCCTTTCTGTAAAGCCCATACAGGAGCATTTCTGCACCTGTAAAACACAGGCAAGTTAGGAAAGCTCGGCCCACTTACTAAGAAAAGAAAGAGCACAAATTGCTCCTGCCTAACACCTCACATGCCTTCGCAGCAGCAAGACTTCAGTCTCAGACACCGAAATAACTCAAGGCAAGCTGACAACAGCAGAGCAAGCGAGCGTCTCTGCCCGACTGCAGCTCTCCTCACTGGGGAGCTTCTAATGGAAATGTTCTCACCCAGGCGGTTAAAGGCTCTCTGCAGCTTCAGGCTAGCAGATCAAGGCTGGGGGTGTAGCGGGGGGACTTAAAGAAAAGAATGTGATTAGCTTATTCATGAGAATTTTCTGTAATTTGCCAGGAGCCAGAGGTTACAATACACCACAAGCAGAAACACTTTGCGGCTGACAGAGGAGAAAATGATTAAAATCCCTCGCACGAGGCGAACGCAGAGCACATTTCCACCAGGCACAACCAGCCTGCTGGGCTAGTCCTCGCCTGTCCGTCAGCCCAGGCACCACTCCACCGTAAGCTCAGCATCAGTGCTTTCTCTGCTATTTAAGCACTGATTTTTGATTTTGCCACCTACAGTTTTTCACAAAAATCACAAACCGAGAATCCACCTGAAGAATATTTGAGGCAACACCCTACAATAATGTATTAAATCAGCAACTAAGACAACCCAGACATTAGTCTTGTTTATGACTAGGTTTCATTACTGAGAAGAGCCATCCCGGTTAGGAAGCGGAAGGATGGCTGAAGGGCATGACACTGCTACGAAGAGGATGTCTTCATTTAACTAGACTGGCATATAGACACCACTCACCTCCTCCCCACCCTGCTTAAGAAAGCGACCACGTCTAGGGTGGAAGGAGCTCAGCTGCTGACAACACATCCTTCCCCATTCCCCACTAGAGGCACGTAAACTACATTTTCTTAGAGGAAAATCAGCACAGAGATTTTCTTCCCAAGCAGAAAATGCTCAACCGTTCCATCTCTGTTTCCATCCTTTCTTCCCCTGAGCTGGAGGAAGACAAGCCAGCCTCACCTCAAGAGCAGTACTCGTGACGATCGCCCGCACTTGCGTACTGCACAGATCACATTTGGGAAGCTCCATTCTTACTAAAGCAAAGGTTAATTGTTCCACTTTCATGTGCCAGACTTCAAGAAATGATTTCTACAATATTAAGGGTTTTTTTTTCCTTTAATCTCTTTAATGCAGTTTTTGCATCTCGGGGAAAGAGTCCAAGTTAGATAATATTTGCCTTTGGCACTTTGTTTCTTCTAATGGAAAGCTCCATTAAGTCACTTTTAGCAACCGCTGCAGAGTCAGAATGGGTCTCTGAACAAAGTCACTGAAAAGCAAAAAAAGTCTTCAAGCTATAATGGACTTTAATGAAGTTAAAGAAAACCACTGGCAGGAAAGCGAACAGAACAGAGCACTAACGTCTACAGCAGCCAGGTGTCTATCTGACAGGCCCCGAAGGGCCTCCACAGCCTCGAGCTCTGTCGACAGAGCAATTACTAAAAATGCATGTCCTCCCTCACTTGAAAAGCCTTTGGTGGATCCCAGCTGCTTAAAAGACACTCAAATAAAAAGAATCTTTCAGGAGCCAATAAAGGCAACCAAAGTCGTACCGATCCGTGGAGGGTGAGACCAAAGATTTACTTGGGGAATCTGGGGCAACCCAGGCTAAAGCAGAATTACTGTTTATGCATTCAAATATCAAACAGGACTAGCTGATGTCTCCTTTACTAAAAAAAAAAAAAAAAAAAAAAAAAAAAAAAAAGAAAAAAGAACCACCCACCATCTGCCAAGCCAAGCACATATTACTGCACCATAATGGGAAACGGTTTCTTGTTGTTATCATCAGCTGTTCACCGCCTGGACCTCCGCTACTGCCCGCAGACACGTCAGCACGCTTCCCCACGCCGAGCGCTCCTAGGAGAGCCGGGGAAGCGCTAAGCTCATGGCAGACTCACTCTTTCGTAGCTACTCTAATGCAGCGACAGATCACAGCACAAATTATTTCCACCTCCCGAAGTTGTAGAATATAGTGACAGGCAGGAAGGGAGGGTTTTTAGGAAGGCAGCTTCGTTCAAAACCATTCTTCCAAACCAGCAGAAACCAAGGGAAGAGATGCTAGCAATTTGTGTTAAATGTAATACGAAGTGTTGGCATGCTGAGGTCTCAGTCTGCGCAGGGCCCCACTGCGCTAAGCCCCGTATTAAATGGGCAGATACTGCCTCAGTGAGCTCAGTCAGGACAAAAGAGATGGATTAAACAATTAAGCAAGATTTGGAAAAAGTTAGCCCATTGCCTGGCTGGTTCACAAAGAACAGAGCCAAGATTACTGTGGGTCTTTATATTTTGCAGTTTACCTTACACGACTGCTGGTGCTAAAATGGAAAATTCTCACTTCAGGCCCTTCTGCCAGCAACAGGTAAAGCGAAAAAGGGGAGCAAACAGACCAAAGGAGGCCCAAATCCCCGGGGTTCATCTTTTTCACGTGTGGCTGCTTTAACATACTAACTTTGAACTATCAGTGTTTGTAAACAGAAAGCATCTCTGCCACCTTTCCCTGTCTACCGCTCCCCAGGGACCAGCAGGGACAGCGGCTGCTTTGCTGATGGTGGGGACGGGGAGGGAAGAGAGGCAGACTCCGGAGGAGCGAACTCGGGAAGGAGACACTCAAGCAACGCTGAAAGCCCTGAGCAGCAGTCAGTTCGTGCCATGATGCTGCAGCTGAATGCAATGAGCTTTCTTGAGAAAACCTGAGAATATAAAACCACTTCTCACCTCTACAGCTAGGCCTGCATGCCCACATATTCAGATTAGATTTACCAAATGTCTTAGCAGGTGGGCACAGGGGGAAGCAATCTTCACTCTTCCTTTCTCTGTAAAGGATCAAATTTAATTAAAGCTATTTAAATAAAAGAATATTGGACAACCCAGTGCTTTGCAAGTGCATTGCTAGCTCAAAAAGTGTATTTATAATTCCAGAGACATCTAACATTTGGATGCAATGTATTTTGTGATCCTCAGAGCAGATTGTGCCGTGCGCAGTTTTGACTCGGACGACGCACGGGTGGCCCGTCACAGCTGCTCGGTGCTCCAGCGGCCACCCGGGGCGGCTCTACCTTGGCCCAGCTGCCCGGAGCTCCCCAGGGACCGCGGAGAGCAGCAAAGACGTCAGCCCCGTCAGCTAGTGCTGCAGCCTGCGATCCCCAAGGTTGCTGCTATCACCAGCAGAAGCATCTGCTCTCCGAGACCACGCAGCATATTTGAGACTGCACCTGATACCCTCTTGTGCACACACACTCCTCCCGAATTCAGATCGGCCGAGAGACCTGTTCCCAAACCAGTCACTGCCACCTAAAGAGAGTAGTGTGTCCACTGAGTCCTGGCGTGAGGTTTTATAAGGCTACTGTTAGCAGAACTGCTGTGTTAGATGGCTCCTCGCAGATAACTCATCAGCACAAGGGAAACTATATATAACTGCTAAGTGTTTGGCCCTGAATAGCTCATCTTTCCCTGGTGGAGACTGGCGTATCTTAGGCCAAAAAATTGCTACTGGCTTATTCTATATTTCAATCATTGCTTTGGTCACCAAAAATCTCTACTCACCCCAGCGCAGTCTAGGAGTGCTCAGAAGACTACAGACTATGTCACGATCTACCAAACCCCTATTATTAATCAGATAGCAGATTTGTATTTTCTACTATAACATTGGTATTGGAAACAGGTGCCCAGAAAGGAAATGCTACATAGCTAAAACTTAAGAGGCACCAGATTGCCTAGGACACACAGACTAACCATTTTGGACCCTGCCATCTCTGTCTGGTACAGCTTCCTTCCTCTTTTAGTTCCAGTGATGCTGCAGGAGATACTGTCACAAAAGATCTGTACTTAAGTGCTTTATCCCTCCCAATATTTGATATCACTGTGTGCATCATACATGCTAAAAAGAACCACTAAACTCTATTTTACAAAATGTAGAATCAAACTCAACTTGTCCATGATTTGATATTTTTATTTCCTTTTAAAACCTCCACTTACGTCCTTTGCTAGGACATCAGTGGTGACAAACTTGATGACAAGCTTCCATTAAGCTATTTTTAGCCCAGTTAAGCCATTTTGTCTTAAAGCCATCAGGTATTCTATTTTAGATGATGAAAACACCACCACAATCAGACTTGGAGTGGAGAATCCATCTGTAAACACAATGATCTAAAAAGTTCTCTCGATTTTTAAAACTGACCGTAAGCTCCTTTCTACATGGCAAAGGAGTTAGTGTCACATCCAACATATAAAAATGAAAGTATGAGAAGGGGCGTGATTAGCTATAAGAGATTCTTGCAAATACCTGCAGGCTACCTACGACCACATGCAACAAGGCTTTCTTTTTTTTTTTTTTTTGGCAATTCTAGGAAAAGCCCTGATACATGCCATTGCAGACTGTATAAAAATGTACGCTGGGTTAGAAAAGAATAAGCAAATATTTTTCTCTTTGCTACTTCCCTCTCAGGTTTCAATTACACTTTCCGATGCCACGTTACTGCTCGGGACTTGTCCAACACAAAAGCACTCTGGAACAAGCCGTCTTGTATTGATTTAGAGAGAGCTGTCTGCAAGACACAGCATCCCCAGCAACAGTAAACGCAGCAGTTCAAAGCCTGCTTGGTCCAGGCATCTCTGAGGACCATGTTCTGTCGCACACCTCACCCCACCATCACCTCTCTCCTTTCTCCTTGTCCCCAACCTGACCAGGGACACTTAGGGAGGGGACAAGTTCTCGTCCTTGCCTTTCAAGGGGGACCCCATGGTCAACTCACCAGCACGCGATCTCCAAGCCGTAAGTCCTTCTCCCCCTTTTTCACAGACCCACTGTCCGACAGGTTAGATCCGGACTCGTTGCCAGTCTTCATGGCGCTGTTCAAGACGCTCTCCCGCAGGGGGATGACGCGGGTGGAGAGCGGTGGCGTGGCCGTCCCCGAGTGCAGCGACAAGTTCTGAGCCGTCAGGGAGTCCACGGAGTGGGCGTCGCTCCCCGAGCCCTCGGCCACCGGTTGCCGCGTCAGCTTGGAAGGTCGCGTAAAAATCCCCTGCAGCGGCTGGCATTCAAAGTACCGCACTCCGCCAACAGAGCCGTCATTCTTACCCACCGGGTCATCCAGAACGACCCCTGCCCACTGGCCCGGAGCAAACTGCGTCTCCCCAAGATACTGGATCACACCTGGCTTCACTCCGTTTACCCAGACACGTTCGCCCACCACAAAGTCTCCCAGGAAATCATCGCCCACCTCGGCAACCTTTGACCCCGACTTCTCGGCGCTGGCGGTGGAGGCGGTACCCTGCTTGTGCAAAGGTGAGCCTGTGAATCAAGGGAAAAGAGGATTCGGTATGAGGAGAAAGCCTAAGGCAGCCAAAACACTAGGAAAGGGCATTAAAAAGGAAACATCTGCGACCACGACGGGGTTTGCAGATTTACACTGGGCAAAGGTGAGAACCCGAGCAACCCCGTTACTTACACGTCTTCCTCGGCTGGAAAGCAACCGGCACCGATCTTCCCACGTTCTGCCCAGTTTCTGCAGGTCTCGCACACAACAAAGAACCAACCCCACGTCTTCATCCCCCTTTATAACACCCACTTACTCCCGGCCCCATCACCACACTGAGGGATAGTTTGCCTGGTAGCACCAGCACGAATAAACTCAAAGGGGCAGGAGCGGTGGTAGGTGCATGAGGTCTGAATGGAGACCAAATGTCATCTTTGAAGAAAGTTGCCAAAGTCAATCTTTCATCAGAAATGAAGCAGCACTGATATTTTAGCACCTGGTACTATAGGAACCCCACATGTCTTGATGCAGGCAGTTAATCCAAGCATTCACAGTCCCATCCAAGGGTGTTAGCAGCTCCTGTAGGACCGCACAGCTGGCTTTGCAAATTACTCGGTTTGCCCAGCTGCTGATACGCCCTTTGCAGGAGCAGAAGTCAGCAGTAAGCAGACACCTGGGTTATTTTCAATATAAATGGTGTATCAATAAACAGGTATGAATCCACAGCCTTTCCAGGGCTGACATTCACTGCACCAGAACGCAGTACGACCTGCGATAAGGAGCACTATGGTTCTGGTATCAGCCCAGCAAGCACAGCCTCCAGCTGCTCTGGGAGGAGGAGAACTGCAAATGATGCCAGAAATTCACCACCTTGGTCACTTTTTCTGAGATACCTTGATCAGTCCATCATAGTACACTAATCCTGCAGGACACGAGGAGACTCAGTTAGGAGACTGGTGTCTGAGGGGGGACAAAGACAACCAGAGCAAGCTAGTTAGCAGTGACCACAACAGTTGCTGACCCCAGTTTCAAACTCTCCCATCACAAGCTTTATGCTTTCAGCCTAGGTCCAAGGGGAACTAAAACAAGGAGCATATGGTTTTACTAAAACATGCTTAAGGCTATAGGAAGAGGATAGGTAAAGCCCTAAAACAAACAAACAAACAACAAAAATATATGTATATTCCCCCAAAACAAAACCCTCCCTACTGGATTGAAGAACTTAGCCTGCAAAGCAAGATCCAGCAAGTCATATGCCCTGGACCTTTGGCCATCTTCAGCACTTTGCAGCACTGAGCTCCCAAGCGTTTCTCCCTCCTAGCTGGCGTGGGCCACATGTGCATGAGATGGTCTGACGTATCCTGGGCTTAGAGGAAGTTATCTGGACCCTTTAGCCAAACTAAGTTAAAATTTCTGGGGTGCCATCAACCACAAAAGCTCGAAGACCCCTGTGCTTGAGTTTGAGGCTGCACCTCAATGCAGCACGCGAGTGCCCTAGTTTCCAGAGTGCTTGGTTAACTGAAAGTATCAGCTAGCTGCTAAGAGCAGGAGCTGAGGGAAAGCCCTGGGGAGAAGCCAACAGCACACCCGGGAAGGACGTTTCATTTGCTGCTGGACAAGGCTGATGGAGGAAGTCGGAGCAGCTGCACAGACGGGTCAAACTTGAATGTTTATCTGAAGTGAACCGTGAAACTCGTTCAGCCTCAGCCATCACTACTGCTCAGCCTGCGCCACTTCCCCACCTCTTTCACAAGTAACAGGCCTGACAGATCAAATTCAGCTCCTAGAAAGCCCAAAGAACAAAAAAGCCCTCACACCAAGATACTTGCTATGGGCCTAATATCAGCAGAAAGAAAAGAGCACTTGTGCTAGTATGGAGAACTTAGTTTCTGCTAAAACAGCCACATTAGGGAGTGTTAATATTGATGTTTTGGTTATCATTAGACTCCAGAGTCACTACTCTTGATAAGTCGCTATGGAGCAATTGCATCAGTTTGTTTTTGTCCGCAGGAAGCCAGTACCTCTGGCTGGTCTGAACCTGATCGGAACTGGAACACAGCAGCAGTTAAGGCATATTCATCGGAGGAATCTAAGACCAGGATCACCTCCAAGCTGCTCCCTAGGCTTGGTGGGCTAGAGCTGGAACAACTCTTTACAGAGAAAATCAGTCAAGCTTAACTATCCTACGGTATCCCTCTAATTTCAGCCTCAGCAATACTGCTTAGCAAAAACAAGCATTGTAAAACCCATCCAGACTGCAGCCCTTTCCCAGGAAATCCAGCTCCGAGACGGACTGCAGGCAGTGCCCCGGGGCATGCCCAGCACCTCACGCGGAGCACGGTCCGGAGGCCCATCCCGCGATAAGGGGAGGAAGGCAGCAATGGAAACGGCATTCCCGGCTGAACAGGTTAGCTGCAACCGAGCAGCGGTGCTCCTGATGGAGCTCAGCCAGCCCCCCGGGAGACAGGGATGCGCTGCTGCGGCCACTGCTCTGCTCTCCTGCTGCCCTTGGAGCCCGGCTCCGACACCTTCCTCGGCTTCGCACGTCCATCATTAATTTTTTCTTTTTGGGGGGTGGGCAGGGAGCACAAATGCCCGACTTACAAGATGAAGAGGAACGCAAGCTTGCAAGAGACAGTGCATCAAAGAGCTCCATTAGAGGGGATGGCATTAAATCCGAAACCAGTATTACATTAAAAACTGAAAAACAAAGATCGTAAGGACACTTAGGGCTTTCAATTGTTACAGAAGGCTAAATATAGAGGAGGCGGGGGGAGGATTTTATCTGCACATGGGAGCCATAAAGCAAAGATAACCATAAGCAGGGAGTAAGGCCACTATTCTCATCTCAGTGCTTGCGAGTGCGAGAAAGCACAGTGGCTGCGTTGGCAACCAGCAAGTGACATTTGAGAGAATCTTTTCAGTTTAATAACCCGAAATGGCCGCAGGGCTTATCACCAGCAGTGTCTATGCTTTCTCCTTTGATAGGAGCATGAGAATAAATCGTTAGGAACACAGCTTGCTTTCTGGTTTGGCGCTCAGCGGAGTGCCGCAGCGCACATCTCCCGCAGCCGACGCGCTTACGACAGCCACGCGCAACGTGCCGAGCAGAACCCGGCTCTGCTGAGCAGCGGGCAAGAAGCACAGACACCCTGGGGAAGCTGCGTTCACAAAACACCAAAGCTATTTGTGCCGTCCTAGGTACCGGTGCCCAAGTTCCAGCCCACGAGGAGATTTTCTATTAGGGCTGTGGATTAACAACCAAGACGCAGGTTACGTTAGTGCTCACCAACATCTCTGCAACATAGCCGGGATAACCAAACCCTTCAGCGCTGGAGCTGAAGCCGAGAAAGGCAGGAGGGCTGGCCCACGGCTGAGCAAGTGGCACAGCAAGGCTCAAACTATCTCCAGACTCGCTGTATTTCACGCCAAGAGCAGACACCTTCAAAAACTGACTTGGATGAGGAGGTGCGGGCAGAAATGGTTCGTTGGACTCCTGATACAACCACCTAGTGCCCCTAGAAAAGACAAAATCTTAGTGGGACTTAACATACTCTGCTCATTTTTAGGTGCCCGCCTGACAAATGCGACTGCCAAATCGCAGTAATTACCACCTCTCAGGGAGACAACCTAATTGCCGAAACCTAAATGCAGTAATAATCTGGAAACGCTGGCAGAGGACAGACTTCCAAACAGAACAATGCATTCAGAAACATTATTATTCCTTAGCATGAGGTGAACGATTCAAAAAGATGGGATTTAAATGAGGAACTGGCGTAAGGCTCACCTTTCTCATCATGACCATGTTCTTGGAACTTGGTATTTTACCTAGCCTTCAGCAGCAGCATATAAAATAACTACTAAGCCACCAATTTTTAAACAAATCTCAAACAAGTAACCACATGGTCCTGCTTCTGGGAGGCTGCCCTTCCTCCCCGCAGCCCCGGATGGCAAAGACTGGAAAAGTCATCAGCAGCCTGCAGGGAAAAAACAACTAAATTTCCTACAATGCAGCCAAGAGGCTGCTGCTGCATTTTCAGAGAAGATGCTGGGAGTTGCAATGGTCAGACTAGATCCATTCTCCCTGGCTTCAGGTTTGATGGACCCAGCCATTAATTAGGTGACCAGGCAATATCTAGAATAGCCCACGTAGCTTAAGCCATGATCCTCCCAGCCCAGTATCTCATAATCAACCCTTCAGCAGGCAAAAAGTAGTGACGAGTAACTTCGAGTCCAGAAATACCTTAGAACAGCCCAAAGCCGAAGTTGGCTGACAGCAGGAACTCGTGCTGGCTTCTGCTGTCTGCAGGGCACTGCTCTCCAGGAGCTGTCATCTGCAGATACCTGCTCTCCAAGCAGCTCCTTCAGCTCAGAGAAACCCACCCAAATACCTAGTATTCCTGAGCTTTCCCCAGCCTGCAGCACCTACACATCTGGTCTGTTCCTGCTTCCCTTGGATTTGTTGCTTCTGGGAAAAAAGTTTCTTGTCAGATTCCCCAATTAAACACAAAGAAGAGCCAAGAAAAACCTACTCACAGCAAAGCAAGGGTACAGTTCTCAGGTATAAAGTTGAGAATAAAGTCACACAAGAGAAACAAAACCAGCAAAATCCAGATGGATTATATTCTGCTCCAACCTTACCCCCGGCAGTCACCTGGCGATGCCAGCGAGGGTGCCGAGGGGACGCTGAATGTCGCGATCGGGCGTTTACCCTCAGCAGCTCACCTAGAAGCTGGCGACGGGAAAAGCTCTCCTCCTCCTCTGCTCAGGGGCTCGCCGCCTCCCTCTCTCCTGTCCAGCACAAACCTCACTTGCCAAACGGGACGGCGAGGACAACTCCTCCTCCCCCCCCCTTCTCCGGGATCAGGCTCCAGGGCACCTGCGCAGCGGATGGGCTCTCCTCCACGCGGGCGTCCAGCCTCACAGCCCCATTGTGTTCAGAAACGGAGAAGAATGGGCCGGCTAAAGTCGTTTTCCTGTAGGTCACGGCACTTTCGGGACTGAACAACAATCCGTAAATCAATGTCTCACGCAGCGTCCGCTCCATGTGCGTCTTATCCACCTCCAAATCTCTACTTTCCCTTGAGCTTTTGTAGGGCCGCACGTGACGCACTACTAACACCCATGGGAGACCCGGCACTTGGGGCCCTTTTTGCAAACTCCTCCTGCCAGTTTTAGGGGCCCACATGGACGGGGCACCCCACACTGCTTCAGGCACCGACACACCTAGATCCTAACACTCCTCTGAGCCAAGAGCTGAAGATGCTGAAGACTAACTGAAGCTTCAGCCTGCTCCCACGGCTCCTGTTCCCGGGTCAATGAAAGCCATGTGTCCAAAACCCCTGGAATTGCAAGGGCTTCTGCACAGAGGAGATGGACTCTTCCAGCTCCTGGAGACTTCTGCTGGAGGAAGGGCTGAAGAGACGGCTTTGCTGCAGCGCAGGAGCAAGAAACCCCCCTCGAACAAGCTCCAAAGGTTGGAGCAGGAGGAGCAGAGCAAACACACTCAACACCAGCAAGAATAACCTTCGCTGCAGGATCCCTCATGAGAAACTCAGCCTCATGTTATATTTAAGTACCACAACTTTAAATGTTTAAATATATATATTTTTATAAAAATATAAGTCCACATCCAAAGGAACCAGGCATCTGCTCACTCCATGTATTTTGTCGTCCCACAGCACTGCAGCGCGGGCACGGCTGTACATTTCTTAGCGCCGGGCAATTGAAACAAAGGGGGAAGGACTTTTTTTTTCCCCGAAGGGCAGGCGGGAGAGGAAGAGAGTTCAGCATGAGAAGCCGCGTACAGCGAGCGCTGCCCATGCATCCGCTACATCCTGCAGAACCCTTTTGTAATCCTGTTGCTCCTGAGACATGCCAGGCACCCCGGCTGCCCCAAGAATCAGAAATTCAGCAGCCTGTTGTGTTGCCATGGGAATCGGGAGACAGCCAGTTAATTGATAAAATGTAGGCACATTAGATTAAAAAAGAGAAAGAGAATGAGAGAGATACCAGAATAGCGTCTCATGCCAGGAAGGGAGGGAGAAGTGAGAAAACGCACGATATTTACAGAAAAGCTTTACAATGCCCTTCGGAGAAGCCTTTTTCCTTCTCTATTCTAATCCTCAGACTTTTTTTAACCACAGGGCAAGTGAATAGGTCTGTACCTAATAAAACCCCAATTTAGCCTGATTAAGGATGCGCATCGCGTTCCTTGGCTATCTGATAGGTGCCATTTCTTCGCTTGGCCGCAGCCCACCCACCTAGCCCAGAAAACCACATTCAGAAAGTTCCTGTTGGAGGTGTGACCACGTCGCTGTCACGGGACCTACCAAGTACAGCTGGGCTGGCAGGCGGCATCCGGAGTGGCAGGTCTTGTTCTCCACGTTGGCAAAGCAAGGAACCTATTGCCCGGGTTTTATTCGGCCCCTAGCCCCAGGGGACCGCAGCTGCTGTATTTTTCAGTATTTCTGTATTCCTCAATGGCCTCAGCTACAAGACGGGAAACATAACAGCCGCCTCTCAGAGATGCTGGGAGGCTGAAGCAGGCAGCGCCTGGAAAGCCCACGCTGACCACGGCGACTGCTCAGAGCCGCGGGTGCAGCATCCCTCCGGACAGGCGGCTGCGAGGAGACTCTCCAATCCTGCTACACCGTGAAACAGCCGGACACGCTGTGCACAATCGCCTGTCCGGTCCCAGGCTGCGTTCCCTTCCAGCGGCTGTCAATAAGCTTCTTATCCACTACAAGAAAACTAGCCAGCGGGAAAAGCTGTACCAGCCAGGCAGAAACACCATCATCACACGACTCAAAACATCATACCCTCCTCTCCCCGGCCCGTGCTGTAAATGTGACTAAATTGTGAGGGGGCACCGTGCCCTGGGGCTGGTCAGTGCTCACGAATACGCAGCCCTGCAACAAGAATAACTAGTCAAAAACTTTGGTACCAGTTCTGCTCCCTCCCAGCCTGGGCAGGGCTTCAGGACAGGTCCACGACCAGGGGACCTCAGGGGCAATTTGAAGCCAAGACAGAATTTGAGGTGAAAAGCCCTGATGCTGGTTGCAGGGGTGCCAGCTAGAAGGAATAATGTATGTTTTTACCGCAGCAAGGACTACATAAGACCTTAAGACACACTAGAGCTCTCCGAGTGCTCACCTCTCTGCTCGGCTCAATGCTCAGGAGATGACGAGGGGATCCGGTCTCAGCTGGGACGTCAGACCCTGCCTCTGTTCAAACCGCAGCTGCACTCAGGACACGGATGCGATGGATGACAAACTTTCCTATTCAAAAGACCACCACCTCCCACTATGGGCTGGGGAATATTAGTGCGCTAGCTCTGCAATCAAGTACCTACGAGCTTCTGGCTCCTTCGTTTTTACCCACTGCTCTTGCATTACAACTACTTAAGTCTCTCTGGGTCTGCAATACTGTTTCACCTCTACCCACAATGCTGCCGAAATTCAGTAACTGATGGTCAAACTAGAGCCTATGAGAGCTTCCCATTCAGAAGGTGGAGTAAAGGACAGTACAGAGCATCAGCTGAACTGAAAACTCAAGGGTCAATCCCTACGGCTCCAGCAGCTTGTCTGCCAGGCAGGATACAAGGAGATGCAGCCTGCTGCATTTCCAGGAGCTGCTGTCTGCACAGGTAGAGATGCAGCTCCATTTGGCAGTGACAACAGCAGCCACCCAGGGTGACAGTGTCTCCCATGGGAGAAGGGTGGGATGCCTGCTGTCTTCACAGTGCCTGGCTACCAGAAGGCCTCAGTGCACCTATTTCCATATTCCCATACGGGAACAGAAGCTTCTCGGAGCAGTTTGGGTTACGCAAAAATGACATTGCTGGCAATCATGCGAAACCCAGCCCATTCTGCCATGCCCAACTCAAATTATCAAGCACAGCAACGAAGCAGCTGTTTTCTGAGAGATTTATCATGGTTCTTTCAAGCTGCAGGATGAGGCAGGAGGAGAGAGGGAATAGGTGACTGCTAGAGAAAGCAATGCCTTGCAGGCGAGAGCTGAATGCCTGGCAGAGCACTACGGGGGAAGCAGCCAGAGAGATTTATGGCTGACTCGGAAACAACGACTGAAAGCTCTCCAAGTGGAAAGCTGAAAACTCGGGACTGTAATCGCCTATCTTATGGGACATAAACCTAATTGACTGGCACTGGGCAAACTCTGCATCTGGCATCCTGGAAACGCATTGTCCCTACTGTTCCCTGGAATAATCCCCATGGTGGGTATATTACACTCGGATACCGCTTGAACATCACAAGCAAAAAAGGCTCTGGCTACTTTGAAGAGAGGAAGACTAAGTAGAAAGCAACCTCAGATGAAGAAGAAAGGAAGAGAAGACAGTAAGAAAGAGGAAAGGCAAGCGAAAGTGAACAAGAACTGCTGTAAAGGGGCTTTGCCACTGAATGCAAGGAGATGCCCATTCAGACAGATATTTGTCTTCACGAGGGCAGCTGGGCAGGGCACTGAACCTCCCATAGCCCTATTGAACAAAGACTTTCTTTTAAAGGTCTCATTCAAGAGGCCGACTGGTACGAGATCTGCTCTGCGATGGGCGAGACGTGCGTTCCCGGTGCCCGCTGGAGATGGGAGGGATGGAGGACCCAGGGTTCCTACTGCGCTACGCCGGATTAGATAACATCAGGCTAGCTGATTCAGTATAATTTTAAGAAACAAACCGTGAAAAGAAAAACAATGGTGTTCAACAAAATACGCAAAGCGGATAGATCTTGGCAGCACAGGGCAAGAGAGAGGTGAGTGATGAGCAGAAAATGAGTAAGATCTTTCACTGGGGGATAATTAACTCACAGCATATGGATGGATCTATTCATCCCAAAATTATAGCCTTTAGTTTCTACATAATTATTATTTTTAAACCACAAGTATATTCTTCCATCATTCATGCCTCAAAATGCAATTCAACATTTTCCACTCTGAAAACAGGGCCCATCTAGCACACCTTTGCAGTGGTACCTTGCTTTCCTGGAAAATAATGAAAGAGCCCCGCAAGTTTAAGGGCGTTTCAAGTTTGATGGAAAGAATTGAGCCCTCATGCCTGCCTTCCCACCCCACAACAAACCTCAGCCTCTAGAAATAAGTCACAGGCCCATCTTGAAAAGCTAGGGCTATGCCAAAGCAATCTTTGGTATAAGGTTGCATAAAGACTTTAAGAATAAACAACAACAAAATCACTTCAACTGTCGAACACTTCACTTGGAAGCATCATTCAGTACAGCTTATTTTAACCAGAGGGTATGTTTTCCCATTTAAACAAGCCCTTAGCTGTAAAGATTCAATGTTTCCCCCTCCATATCCAACCTGGCTCAGACCACTGCAACTAGAGAACTGAAGGACAGAAAGGAGCATTAGAAAACACCCCGCGGGAGCACAGTGCTGTGGTATCCCGTAAGACAGCTCCGAGAGCGAGAGCAGCAACTGGGGGAAGATAGACTTACAGTGACAGATCCGACCGCGCGCAGGGAGCTTCCTTCAAACAGCCCAAACGACGGCCCGCAGGACACCGAGACTGCTCACGCGTCAGCGGCACGCACTCGCGTCCTCTCCCCCGTTACGTCGCTGCAATCGCACCATATGGTCCACTTCTTTTTAATCGAGCACAAAGCTAACTTCTCAAAGGCTCCTCTTTTGAAAAAAGCACAAAAAAGCGCTTTGGAACGAGCTCAGCCTGAACCCGCCATGGCTGCAAGCGCCGGTTCACACACGCGCACAGTTGTCCGCGATTTCGCAGGCTGTGGGAATTCGGTAAGTCACAGGCACGGGTTGGGGGCTGCTGCTACGGAAGTGAGGACAGCTGCTCTCGGTAAGCTGATCTGATGACAAAAAGAAAGAAAAGGGGCAGACACAGGTCTTTAATGAGACATTTATAAATGATTTCCCAGACAGAGTGCTGGCGCTAGCACAGAGAGAGGAGCGGTCTCAGGACACCTCCTGAACTGGACAAATTTATCTTGAGCACCAAACATAGCAAAAAGCAGCCAAGCAAAGCACAGTGCTTTCTCTTGACCAGAAAAAGGATTAAGCAGCAAGGTTTTGAACTCAATTTGAAATTTCACAGCCCTCAGTGTAGGATTTTTGCCCAGACATTGCTTCCACATGACACCCGCTCGGATGGGCTCTGCCACCATTCCTACCCCGCTACGACATTAGCTGCAAGAAATGAGCAGCCAGCCAAGCAGCACATTGCTCAAGCAGGTGTACGCAGAAGGGCCACGGGCTTATTCACACGGAAGTGATGGAATTAGCTCACTAGCAGTGAAATTTAGAAGTAAAGGTACCAGAAAATAGCCTGGCTTGGTCCCTCGAGAGAGTAATCATGAGTTTATGACTGCACTGGAGCTGGATCAGAGGATCACCAGCTTCAAGCCCAAAGTCTGCATAGGAAGGTGACAAAGGAGATGCTGCCGTATGTGCCTAACTCGGGATATTTACTACCTGGACATCACCTGAACAGCCACACGCAGCAGAAGGGCCACAGCTCCAACGGTCCAAGGAAAGGAAAGTTGAATCACTTGAGTTGAGAGAGCCGAGCTCAATTTTTGACATAGGCATAGACTGCCTTCAGGCATCGTACGTACTCCAGCTATGTAACATGCATTTCAAGCCTTTTATATCACAGCAGTGCTCAGACCATCTGGTCAGCTCTTCCCATCGCTGCCTTCTCCATACAGCTGGAGACATTTGCCTTGGACAAGTCAAGCAGCTCCCTCCTCTCCTCTCCCACATGCCCCATTTTGGCTACCTCTAGCAAGCAAGCCCCACCAAGAAGTTTGGGACGTTTTCACAGCAAGAGCAGACCCAGGCTACCCCATTCAAACCGGATTAGCTGTACCGTAGCACCGCATTTTGCCTGGCGTGACAACAGCTGAGCTGTGCTGTTCACACCTGCACTCCTACCGCATTACCAGCTCAGGACCAGCAGCACTTTGGAGATCCACACGTCTGTGGCTCAACCTTAAAGCACCATTGACTTCAAGTCAGAGGTGCATTTGAGCAGCTGGAAGTTAAGCCAGGAACATCACAGCGCCTTCACGTGCCTCTCCCAGCCCGAGGGGCACTTCAGTGCTCGTGAGGCGCCTGCACTTCCAGGAATCCAGACCTTGGCAGTGAAGGTGGCAGGGGCAGCAGCTGGAGCAGGCGCTGTGAAGAGCGGGGATCCAGAAATCCACTACATCTGCAGGTCCTGCCGTGCGCAGGGCCACGTCGCTCAGACTGCTGTATAATCAACCCCGTCTCCTCACCCACAGTGCTGCTGTCTAGTCGCAGGAGTCCTGTTCTTCATCTGTAGCCTGAAACTCCTGTGCACATCAATGGGCATTTAAGTTGTTTATTATTTACTATTGCTGAGCAGCAGCTTCATCTTTTGAAATGCACAAAATGCTGTTCTGGTCTCTCAAGCAAGCTCGCTATACGCCAGGCCATGCAACGAGCCCTGCCGCTCCCCGCAGTCAGTGGGGCTGGGAGAGAGCCTGAGACCCCCAGCACATCCTCTACAGCACGAGCACCCTAACCCCTACCGGCACTGAGGAGCCATGGAAACCTCCTAGATAAAGAGGGAACCGCTAACTAAAGCTGAAGCTATTTCTGTTATCAACCTTGCCCGTCCCCAGCCTGTCCTGCTGCACTTCTCTAATCATGTATCACTTAGCATAAACAAAAATAGACCCTACCAAAACAGAGCGCTACCCATCCTGCTTTCCCTCTGCAATGAGCTAGTCACACTGCCACAAGAGTTCACCTCTGGCTGAAGGCAAGACGACACTCCACTTCAACAGCACGGACCAGCCTCTGCCGCGATAGAAAAAGAAAACGAGGAAACTCGGCTGCCTTCTCTCGTGCGCAAGAGACGACCGAGCTACCCGCTGCTCAGCGAGCGCTGCTGGAACGTGCGTGGGGATCGCTGCCCAGGCCTCCCCTCCACGCAAGCTTCTGCTTGTTAATCTTCCCAATGAAGAGTCCTCTATATAAACAACCAGTCCAAGCCAAATCCTAGAATGAGCTTTCACAGCTAGCCACAAACCCTGCACAGCTGCACCACATCTACGCAGATGCTTAGGACTAACGAAACCCTTTTCTGGCCAAATCTATTGCTAGTGCAGCAGCATGCAGCGATATGAAGCTACTGTTCTTCACTGAAAGCCAAGCAGAATTCCAGGCCACTTGCATGAAGAGCTCAAACGCACGATCCAAACACTCTGCAGTCAAAAGCAAATTTAAAGAAGTTAAAGACACTGATTTTGTACATGCAGTTTCCAGATTCAAAAGGAATGGAAAACTGAGGGTATTGGCCAGCTCCCACTCAGATAAGGAGCAGGTCTAGGAGTTTAATATCCCCAAACTGTCCTGACCCAACTAAAGATACTGAACAGCAAGCTCTCCAAATGCTAACAAATTCCTTTTCTAGTATTATCACACTCATTCCTCGACATTTTAGTTTTCAGCAGCTGGAGATAGCTCACTGTCATTGGTTTTTGGTCCCACTTGCACAGAACTTACTTCCTCCTTACATTACAAATGGGTAATAAACACAGTTAAACAAGAACAGCAAGAATAATCATACCTTCCCCATCCCCAAAAGACTCCCTACCAACATCGGAGCAAGGGATCTACTGTCTCGCAGCCTCCGGGACCTGGCCAGTCTCGCCCAATTCCATTGCTGCCAGAGGAAAGTGGAGCAAGGTAATATCAGGAGCTCAGAGAAATTTATGCTTGTTCACAGGGAATGTTTTGGAGGCTCAGCAGGCAGGAACGAGCAGTTGCTATCAACCAAGGGAGAAAGAGAGTAGGGAAGATGTTATCTATGTGGCTTATCACTACATGCCTAGCTCTTAAGATAGGAAAGACCTACCCAGTGCCAACAGAGCGCTGCCTGGGCCTGCGACTGCAGATGACAGCGATAGCTTTGAGAGGCAAAACCTGCCTCTGAACTCCTCCATCATGTCTCGACGCCAAACGAAGACAATGTGTGCTCCAGCAGCCGGGCGTTTTTCCACTGGCAATCACTAATTCCCCAGCCAAAGGCTCTACCCGCTGGACAAGCTCTGCCTCTCGTATGTACAAACACAGCACACGCTCGCACGCAGCGATCACCTACAGCCCGTGTCCTCAAGCCCTGCGTCTGCTCCTGCACCGAACCCTTGCAGCCTCACAGCTCTGACATGGGGGCCCTTCTCAGCCTGAACGTGGAACAGAAACACCCCACCGCTACAGGCGAACCACGCAAGAACTCGGACAAAACCCGAAAGCGCCGACTCTCACTAAGCAAATGCTCACTGTGCTTCAGGGCACCCCGGGATGTCGTGCTCGGAGGGCTAGCGGAGCCCAGCACAACGATCCCACGGCATCCAGGGAGCGATCCCGCAAGCTGCTGCGGAGCGCGCAGAGCCTCGTCACCGAGAGGAGCCAAATCCAGCTTCCATTCACGCCCTTCCGCTTAGGGCAAGGTCCGGTCCAGCTCTCATTAGCGCTGAAGATGAATTAGTGACACATGTTCTTCACAGCGATTTCTCTTTGCAGCCTGTGGCCTTACAGGCTGCTTTCTCAGGCCCCATCCTGCAGCTTCTCTTGAGGGGAAAGTGCAAAAAAACGTAACCACCAACATGTAAGAGGAAAGGCAGGCACTTGGTTAGACCCTAATCAGCATACTGAGAGAGGCCTGTTTTCTGAGCAACCAGCTGTCCCGGAGGACAGCAGAGAGTGAAACCACTGTTAATTGAGCCACTGGGACGGTAGCAGCAGAAAAGGCAAGCAACACGCTGTCCGTCTTGCACGTCATTTTTTCCTTTCAGTAGAAACATTACACCGACGCAATTATACCATTCCTTTGAATCCTCTAACTTGCCTGAAAGAGGGACATTTCAGGAGGCCTTCTGCAGTATCCCCAGGATCCCAGGGGAATTACGGGAGCAGCAAAGACCACCATCTCTTAATTGCCAAACAAACTTGTATACAACCCTAAGGCTACACTGTGCTGAAACACAGCTTTGATTCATCACTTCATCAGCCATCTCTTTTTGCAACCATACATCCATGCGCAGATAGCCCAGGCTATACATCTCCCCCGAAGGTCGCACAATAGACCGATTGTGCACAGATCCACGCTACGCAGAGTGCAGAATTTGTTAGGTTGTTTTTGTTTCGCCTAATCTAATAAAAAGGAGTTTGGAGAGCAGATGAACATCGAGTCATCTACTTTATTCCAAATATCTAGCTTAAACAGCTAAGTATCCAAATCAAAAGGTAGCGAGTTGTACATGAACAGGCACTATCTGCGGGAAAAACAAATTACTTATGTGCAGTAGATGTCCTTTTTTTTTGGGGGGGGGGGGGGTGTCCCCCCGTCCCCCTACATCTTACTGGTTCGAGGAGGTCACATTTAAAACAATGACACTCTCTTAATCCACTTCGAAACTGCATCAGATGACCAGTTTTATGCTTTTGTCCTGCAAACACACTTGGCCAAGGCAGCAGTCAATCAACGAGGATGTTGTCACCAAGCCTTTTTCTCGAGTCAGCATTTCCTCAGTGTAATACCATCTTCATTTGAATTTTTGTGTTCAAAGCCTGCATCAAGTGCTCCTAAATTCTGGCACTCCTTTAAGCAAATACCTCCAAATGCAATTGCCTGCAATAAGAAATTCTGTGAAATAAGCAGTACAGCAGAAGAGCTCTCCTATATTTCAGGAAGTTTTTTTTTTTTTTTTTTTTTTTTTTTAATTTTGTGTTCGGGAATCCTGAACAACTGCATGTGTTTAAAGACAAAGTCAGACAAGCACAGGCCAAGTTCAGGCCGGAGACACTTGCCCTATATGCTCAGTGACTTGCACACGCAGGCAAATCCTAAATGCACTAAAGCTTGCAGATACATTACTTTAGTCAATGAAAAGGATTATGGGAAGCAGTGTCGCAGAGGGAGGCTGCTGCTCCTGGTGCCCAGGGTACAGAGGGCAAAAGGCTAGAAAAACCTGCCGCCCAGGATAACCGCTCCATTTTCACCTCTGACTCACAGCACAGCATGGGCTGAGACCTAGCTCTCTGCCTCAGCTTTCTCACGTGTAAAACACAGATAATACTGACCTACATCGGAGGCCTGGGCTTCGCAGGTGGTGCTGAAGCGTTCGGAGAGTCTAGAATAGAAGTTTCAAATGCGTATAGCAAAAAAATGAGAGACTTGCAGCTCGCTCTGGGTAAGAGTCCGTAAAGCAACTTGGCAACGCAGCTGTAGCGGGAATTCACCACGGCACACCACTGCCTTGCAGAGCAGAGCACTTTCAGCACACTAGACCACACAAAGCAGTTCCCAAAAATCGATGTCGGTTCATTTTTGAGACGTTCTCATAGCCGAGCTCATCATGGCCTTCCTTTGCGAACATGTAAAATTCACATGCACAAGAATCTCCTTGTTCACAAGCAATTCTGCAAAGTAAATCCATGCAAGTAAAGCCCTCTGCCACAGCCACCAGGTCATCTACGACCCAGCCACAGCGTAACAGGACACTTCTCCAGCGCAGTAAATACAGCCACGTTTTGCAGTATGGAGACCATCTGAACTGTGTTCTTAAGTCACAGACAGCCTAATTTCAACAGCTCTCACTGCTCTATAGCGAATACTCCGATACATGGAGTTACTCTTATAGACCTCACTGCTGCTCAAAAATCTCCTCTTTCTTTTAAGGGGATACTGTTTTCTAGCATTGTTACCAAAAATAAGCACATAACCTAATAAATCCAAAATAAAGACAGAAAAATCGAAGCATTTAAAACATTTTAAGGCTTTTGCAGAGGTCAGTTCATGCATTTAACTGCTTGCAAGGAGGATGTTCACGTGCAGGGCCAGTGTGTGATGGTTATCTCGAACCAGTAGTCAATACTATGTAGCAACAGTCTGATGCCACTTTAATCCTACAGATTCTCATCCAAAACCCATCTATGCCAAGGGGAATCCTTCCTTTGATTTCAATGAATATCGGCCAAGGCTTCTAATGATTAATCTGCTCTTGCAGGATTAGTTCAATTATTCAAGGCAGAATATGCAGGAACAGATTCTGCCCCAAAGCTGCACCCTGACTTCCACGGCTGTAGCCGTAACCGTACCGATGCTACTGCACTTACACCAGCCAGGCTGAATGGGATTTGGTTCATTATATTCAAACCACCATAAGCTGAACATCTGTGGGAAGCAGATTTTCTTCCCCTGCTGCTCTGTGAGGAGCCACAGACAGAGAGAGCAGGAGGGTGTCCGACCTCCATATGCCTTCAGTATGTGCTCGCATCTAATTCTACCATGAGTGCACTGAATATTAAGGATTAACTATATCAAATCCTGCTAAGAGCATCTAATGATTAAGACAATTAAAATCAGGCTCCCAGTTGTCTCTAGATGTCACCTGTGAAGCTGATTAGATCAAGAGTGATTCATTACCCTTTTATACTGCTTGGAAAGCATCAAGTCACCTCTCTTTGGGAGAGAAATCCTGCCAGAGACCCTTTCCCTCTTCAAGTGAGCAAACCGAATCGGGGGGAGAACCACCACCACCACCACCACGCACACAAAGACGCGGTACAAAACACATTCCGGATTGCAGGAGGGCAGACAGAGCGGCTCGTGAAAGGGACGTGTGAGCTGAATACAAGTCCTATGCAAATAGCCAAAGGGTCGGTCCACTGTCACGCCAAAAACCATTTGGCTTCTGTATCTGCAGCCAGGATTAGAGGCGAATACGCAAAGCCTCCCGAGAACGCTGTCCGTGAGCGGGTGGATGTATGCAGAGCCACGTGACCGACACACAGGCCATTTCAGTCGCCCCACGGTAACGATGGGGGGGAACGAACATGCTCAGCTCTAATGACCTCTCAGAAAAGCCTCTCCAGGGGACGTTGCTCTTGCCCACACCTCAGCTACGCTGACCATCAGCCACCGCACGCCTTGCTCTTCCATCCCAGCTGCACCTCAGTCGGAGCAAGTGGACTCGCAGGCAGAGCCACTAAACGAAGAGCATGAAGATGCCGCGAATACTGCCCGACAGACCCATGCTGATAACGCAAGGCCTCATCACACTTTACAGACGCTGACAACGCATTTTCAGTAATGATCCCTAATCAAACTTAAGGACTATCCACTCACGCTTGCAGCACGGATTTAATTTGGGACACGACTTGGATTTGAGAGCTGACAACGCCGATCACTCCATGAGGCCTGAAGCAAAGTGGCAAAAGCAAATGTTTGCTAGAAATAATAGCAGCCTCTGGCCCCATGGCGAGGGGTCTTTTCTCTCAATTTGTCAGTGACTAACACCCCAAGTTAATGTTAACCAAGAGCCACAGGCCTTTGTATAAACAAGAATTAGCTCCCTGTGCCCGTGCCAGTCAATCAGCTGCTCCGGACACCACAGTCCCGTTTCTTTTGTTTCAGACAAAACAGTAGTTTAGCATCTTTCATATTTATTTGGAAGTGAGAATAGATTGACACAAAACCCAGCAGCCTCAGCACTCTTTTTCTGTTAAGCTGCAAGAAAACCACCACACACACCACACGCTAAGGCAGTGCTGAAGTACCAGCAATTACCCAAGAATAACCTACCCAAGGCATCTCTTACTACCGAGGCATAAATTCCTCATCAAGGACTCATTCCCTCTATCCATTTTATTGCAAAATAAACCTAGAGGCAACAAAAAATTACTTCTTACTATGTGTCCAATTTACTCCAACAAAAGCCTGAGAATCTTTAGGGGGCAAACAACTTATTTCAAAGTTAATTTATCAGTACGGTGCTGTTAATCCTCCTGCAGATAGATGAAGAGGAACGAAGAGATTTCACACCGAGGAAGGGAAGAATAAGACAGTAATCCTACAGAGAAGCTAAGGTGGTGATGAGATTTGTACTCCTCAGGCAGGATTCACGCGAGTGTAGCTCATTAATGGTGATGGCACCTCAATTTATGCAAAAACTGGTTTCTCCGTACAGAAAGGCCGAATCTCTGAAACCAGAAGAAATCCTCCAAAGCTGGTTGCATTTGTAGAAAACAAATCAAAGTGTATGCGTGTGTATAAACACTGTGTGTATATAATACACACACAATATTAATTTATATACACACCATATAGCTACAGCAAAATTTCCCTTCTCCCAGAAGATTCAAAGTTTCATTCAACCTCAGGACAAAGATCATGCTACACAATTTCGACAGGAAACATTTTTACTTGCAAAGAGGAAGCTAGAATGTAACCCCGGGAGTCCAACCTGTCCAGCCCTCTCTGTTGGCCTTTTTGCTTCATTCTCAGGACTGAGGAGTTGGTTGGCAACAAGGTCCTCAAAGAGGCTGGAACGACAGCTCTGACAGCCCCAAAGCTCTGGTCACACATCCCACCCAACACAGACTGCATCCAACTTCACCAGCAAACCCATCCCAGCTGCTGGCAGAAGAGAGGAAAGCTCATCTTCCCAGCAGGATGCCGGTGGGATCTGTCACTAAGAAACCATCCAGGAGACCCAGTTCAGCACACGTGGAGCACAGAATGGGTATGAGACAGCAGCAACTGGTCCCCATTACACAGTCAACCCAAGGCAGTTAGGAACCAGAAGCCAAGCACAAACAGCTACCCTGTAACTAGCATGGCTCAAGCTCATAAAACCCTCATTGCATCTTAATAACTCTAGTGAGCCAGTCATCTATTGCTCTTTAATGGCCTTGAGTGCTGCAGTCCGCTCAGCTTTTATTTTCAGTGAACAAAAGCAAACAACATTTATAAAGTTGAATCCAATGCCAGGAAATATTAATGGCCCTGTGCATTATTTTCAATGAAAAACAAATGTGCATGCATTTATATGAAAATTAGAAGGCCTTCTCAGGCTCCTGGCAAAGCTCTTACGCAGCTTAACTACTGGAGTACAGTTTTTGGCAATAATATTGGACACCAGCTGGAAAACAGTTTTGATACCCAGTAGACATGCCTGAATATGATACTCAGGTCAGATATTTGCACCTGCCCATTCAGAAAGACAGGATCCATCTGTAAAACTCCAAATCTAGGCTGGGCTCAGACAGGACCTCTTTAAGGCTTGCAGGAAATGAAACAGGTTTGGGCTCCTTTGCCTGCAACGCTGAAGTCCCCAGCATTACACAGCTCTGTCTGCAAATACTAGTTTTCCCTCTTTTGCTTTTGCCAAAATTCTTTAATCAAAGAGAAGATTTAAGGACCATAAAAAGCTTTGGAAGCGAAGCCAGCAGCCAGAGGAAAAGAGCAGAAAAATGCGGTATGAAACGAAAAGACTTTCTCCTCTAACCGAGTTACTCCAGCGCTGCCCTGAGCGGACGAAAACACGCCGAAATGCGAACGCTTCCCTTCCCAGGGGCTTTCACCTGTTCCAGCAGCTGGGAGAGCTGTGTGGCCCCATTCATCACTGCCGCGATTCCCTCTCCATCCTGCAGCTCCAGGCAGGAGAAGGGGGTTGGGAGAGAAACCGAGACACGAGCTTTTTAAGTTACAAGAAATCCAAGCACTATCTCCAGCCCTTCACCAGTGACCCACACCTTCTGCACAGAAACCTCTCCTGCACACAGCACTGACAGCAGTAACTTTCTTTACTTGAAGTATGGGAAATTAGCCAGAGCATTTGTGGGAAATCCTCTCCCAAGACAGCTAGAGAGGAATTTTCAGTCTGATTTTAAGGAAAAAAGCCTCCACTAAGAAGCAGAACTTATTTTTTTTCCATTGTTCCAGCCTTACGGCAGAGAACGGGAGGGGAAGTCAGCGGGGACACCGCTCGTCGAGGCTAGCATTTTCGGAGAAGCCAAGCCAGGTGCCCGTCTCCCACTGATTTTCAATGAAATCCTCACCTCTGCTCTGCTTCACATACACACACCCCAAAATACCTCCACAAAACCCCTGACACCTCACAAGTCTCTGAAAGCACCAGCTCAGGTGGGAGATGCAACGGCACTCCACACTAACCAAGTTCCCAAAAAGAGGACAACTCAGGGAGCTGGTAAGAAACTGGAGCTCTGAATAACAGCTCTCAGAGCAAGCAAATCCGATACACCGAGCCAGCTTGTCACACGTGCTACAACTACATCATATTTGGTCTCTATGGAAACCAAAAGTCATCTCACAGATTGCAGGGAAAAATATATATACACACCCAGGCAGCCCCATTTTGTATACATATACACGTTTTGAATCTGTATCAATCATCTTTTTTGTTACATAAGATGTGAGCTGTCAGGAAGACACAGAAGTGTTTCATAGGGTGCATCTGCCTTGCCTGGGAAAGGAAGGGTCAGAGAGACTGCAAGATGCTTGACCTTCTACGAAAGAATGCAAACAGAGTATCGGAAAAAAGAGAAAGACGAAATCAAAGCATCTTTGTGTACCCCAGACTAGGAACAAAACACACCTCACTTGCAGACAAGACTGATAGTTTTTGGGAAGGCAGTAGAAAGAAAAGGTGAAGGTTCCTAAGTGGAAACTGCTTAGAAGCTCCATTGGCATCAGCAGCTTTCTAACAACACTCAGGTACAACTGGAGAATGAGCACCCAGTCCGGAAGATACAACCTAGAGGTGGGGTCTTTGAGCTGGCCCTTGCCTACCGCAACCAGGAGACAAAAGAGCCAACAGACTGCACGCTGTTGCATTTTAATTCCACACTTCATTAGATGCATGGCTTTCTTTTGTAACTGCATTTCAAGTTTGGGAGATTTCCGTCTTCCCCAAAGGTAATGAATTCAAACAGAGCAATGTTCCTGCCCTATATTTACTAATCCAAAACGCACTGGGTATCTTCCACCAAGCTGCAGGGCTCAGCTGGGTCACCAAATGCCTAAGAAAATGAAAGTCCCTTCTGACAGGAGTTTCTGGTAAGAGGCAGATCATGAAGAAGCAACATGTGAGTTCAGAAAAATCCAGTATTCCCAGATCCCCCTGGAGTCAGGCAGCTCCTCAACCAACTCCCATGAAACACTATTTATGGAAACAGTTCACAGACCCCATGCAAATGTTCAAAGACAGCCCAGAGAAGAGCTCATGGTTTCTGCAGGGCTCCTCAAGTGCCTCTCACACAGCTTCTTTATACCAGATCTTAAAAAGCTGCATGAAAGTTTGGTATAGGATTGGGTATAGGATCCTTCCGTGCCAGCAGACACCCAGTATATCAGGTGGAGGGTGTTTTCCTGGACAGTAAGAGGAAAGGAAGAAAACCAGAGAAAGCTCTTTGCCATATTCACTTCAGACATATAAAAGAAGAAAAATCATTTTCATCCTCTCCATCCCTGCCCTGGGCCCTCAGAAGGGCCCCAAGGCTGCAGCACCGGGAAGGGCGCTCAACACTGACGACGTTACCAGAGCTGCTCCGGCCGGGGTACGGTTACCTCCTCCTGAGCAAGAGCAGCTACCAGTGCTGCCGAGAACTAACATCAGCAGTGCACTTGGGGGCCAAAAGGCGAGAGGATGCAGGCAAGCAAGACGGCCGAGTGAGGGGGGAGACCCCCCTCCTAGCATGCCCACACCTGACCAGTTCCGGGAAGGGGAGCGTAATCCAGCCTCCAGGCCTGGCCGCCACCAGATCCTTTGGCCACAGCTATCCTCAAAGTCTCTGTCAGCGTCTGCTGTGGTGAGGATTTTAGTGATGTGGATGCTTGGCCATGAAGCAGAGAGACCACTTTGACAGAAGAGAGAATATTTTCTCCTGTGGTTTCCCCCCCGCGTGGCTGAATCCCTCCGCGGTCGGTGCTACGGCTGGGCCCTGCGGCCAGCACAGACACGCTGCTCTCAGCGGAGAGGCGTGCAGGCAGGCAGCAGGATTTCGGGATGCACGCTTGGCTCATCGCTTCAGAGCGCTGCTGGAAAGGAGAGGAAGAGGAGGCAGCGAGGGGCTGGCCAGGCCGCGGGAGGGAGAAGGCACAAGGCACGCACGCACGCGGGAACAGCAGCTGGGCAGGATGCCGTAAGAGCGAGCGGCGCGCTGCAGAACGAGGCCCAGGGACAACGCGACGAGCTCCGTCACAGCCGTCCACCGAGCCCGCGCTGGGTAAACGGTCCCGTCACGCTCTGTCCCCACCTCCCAGGCAGGGACGGCTCTGTGCTGCGACTGCTTTGGCAGCTCTGCGATTCCCGCGTGGCTACGCACAGCCCTCGGCACCGCCCAAGAGGCACAAAGCATCGTCCGTGCGGCTCTGCGGAGCGGCAGCACCGTGGCTCACGCCGCAGGAGAACGACCCGCGTCGCAGGCGGTGCGAGCGCTCCCGGAGCCACAGGCACCAGGCCACCACGCACCTTCTCCCTCCGTCACCTCCTCCATTCAGGCTGTCACACAGCACCAACCCAACACCCCAGGACGTCCCCCCCTTCTCCACACACTCGTTCTTCCAGGAATAAAACTTGTTTAAGAGCTTCTCAGGCAAAGGTCAAAGTCAGCTGGGGCGCCGACTCTGCCTGCGCTTGGCCGGCCTCGCTGGCCATCCATCACAGTGACGGATGGCTGTAGCCAAACAAGGCACAAAGCAGCTCCAAACAAGCGCTGCTTTCAGCCGCATGCCTGCATGGGACCGCTGGGCTGACTGTCAGCGGTGACTAACTCTTTCATACCGCAACACATGCTCCAACCGCGTTTGCCAAACGCCTCTGTGCAAAGCCTCGGAAGGGAAGACAGGCCTGGGATCCTTTTCCCCCGGTTCCGTTTATGATTAAAAATCATCTGCAAATATAAATCCATGCCACATGTGCAATTAAGTCCAGCATGAAGCACCTTGAGATTTGCAACTGGTAGCTAAAAAGTCACCTCACTGGAGTCCTTCAGGCTCACCCGACCGCAGCTCGGTGCTGGGAGGAACAACGGGGCGGTGCAATGGGACTAAGAGACAGCTTCAAAATACACAAGCCTATAAACCCTGTCCTAAGTTTCCTCTGCCAGTTTGTGCTTCCCTCCAAGCAGAGAGAGAAGGAAGCTTTTAATATCTTTGATTTAAATGCTAAATTAAGTGACTCTTTCTAATACTGGAAACTACTCAAACACAGAAGAGCTCAATTTAAATGTTTCTCTCATCATCTAGGGCCAAGTTCTCAGCTGAGGGAAATCAGTGATGCTCCATCCCCCACAACGCTGTCTGACACTGAAACACGTGGAGTTCAGCCCATGATCTCACATGCTGACCAGCCCCTCAAGACTCACACACATGCAAGAAAGCAAGTTAAAATGTAAGGTTTTCATGATATCATTCAAGGGAAGAATTTACAGAGTAGAAGAGATGATACATACACACTGCTAGTCCCTAGAAGAAGAGAAAGCTGAGCTGAAGCACCCTGTGAGCAAGCCAGAGCTACTGACACGTGGTAAAGCAGCGCAGCCGAGGGCTCTGTACGTGGACGTCCTTTGCACAGGTGCTGCCTGAACCAGAGCACGAGGGAGCTCATGGGCCAAGCACACATTTCCCAGTGCAATGGAAACTTCACATAGAGGGTCCCCCGCTCACCTCCCCAAAAAACTAATGCTTCTGCATTACCCTCACAAGAGGCAGCATCATCTGGCGACTCTTTCTTGCAATATCTTTATCACAGAATAATTTGTCTTAATGTGGCAAAGACAGTCTTTGTGCAGCGTTATCCCTATGCTAGAAATACTGCCATGCCAGCACAAGGCCTTTCTGCTTCTGCCAGATACTATCTGTTATTGAGGGATGAAACAGAGCAAGATAACGAGGCGTGTGGGTAGTGGCATAGATTATTACGTGACTAGAGATACGGGACAGATTAAGAGAAAGTCAGCAATGTTCTCAAGAGAAGAGTTTCCAATGTAGTAGAGGGAATGTATCCTAATTCACAGGATATACCTCATTCTGATGCTTTTTCCCCAAAGCTAAGAGAAAAGCCTTTTTTCGAAGTGATAATCTACCTAAAAAAACAACAACAACACAAAACAAAAAACCCACGCACTCAAAGAAGCCAGGAAAGTGAGTCCTAAAGAGAACGCATGATGAACTCCTTTGAAGTGTTAATTACACTGCATAGTGGTAGCCTGTATAGCTTACGCATACACTGCATATAGATCAGAGAGTAAAGCATGTGTGTGCAGGTATCATTATTCATATCCCAGTCCTTCAAATGATTCTGCTCAAACAAATGCACTAATTTGAGATAATCAGCACAGGACAAACCACTTAAAGTGCCTGGTTGTCATCCTTGCATCAGGCCAGAAGCAACAGCTATAGGAAGGTGTTTAAGGTGGTCATGGGTGAAGTTCCCATTTACCCAGTTATCACCAGCCCTTCAAGTGTTCATGTCTATATATTCACACTTCCCTCCCTGAATGTCTTGCAGTTGTGTGAAAAGGACACTACAGTGCAACACTTAGGCAAAACACCTCCCCCCCGCCTTTCCCCCCAACGCCACATTGTCAACTCTAATTCTGCCCATATTTGGCTCGGGGCTATGCATCTAGCAATCCCAGGGTTTGCTGACAGGTCCAATTGCTAGAGCAACCACACACCCGTGAGCAAGTGAAACGTGAGGCAGCACCTCCCTCTATCAGCAGTAAACCCTGGAGGATCCATCTGTCTTCCACCCACTCCACAACCTGTCTGTTTGGTGTATTATTTGGGAGAGAGGCCATTTATTCACCCCATTACACTTGCTTTGATCCATGCTCATGGTCAAGCTACTTACAGACGGGGAATTTCACACCCTGCTGAACACTGGCACCAATGGACCTTTTCCCTTTAAATCAGGTAATCATCTGGGTCAGCTCATGGCCCTGCTGAATCACCTTCTTACCTTCTTTTGAGCCAGTGGTGACTGCAGCTGCAGCTGTCCCCGATGCCCGTCCCACCGGGCTGGAGTGCTTCCCTGCCCTGCCGGGGATTTTAAGTCCGCTTGGCTTCAGCATGTTTGATGTCTCCTGTATCTCAGGCTAGGAACTGCCGGTGTTGGAGAGCTGTCCCGGTATCACCGTTCAGGCTTCTCGATGATGGACCCTTTCTTCCATCGTCACAGACCTGGAAGAGGAGGAGAAAAGCATGAGGAGATCAGAAGGCGCTGGGAGAACACCGAACCAGCTTCCCAAAAGCAGCGCCCAGCTCCCCAGTCAGATCCCTGGGAGTCAGGCCAGCCACCTTAATCCTTCTTTTCTGCACTGGTGATAATTTCCTTTGCCTCCTATTTTAATGTCACATTCTTGTTCCCTGACACTGAAGTCTCACTTTGACTCTGGATCAAAGCTGACACCTCCCACAATTACCGAACAAAAATTTAAACTCACTTTGGGATTTAAGTGACTAAAATTGTTGATTTGTTTTAAGCTCTAAAGGTTCAGTTCATGCAACAGTCAAAAACCAGTTCTGCTGCTCTATGAAAACATTGTCGTGGTCTTCACCAAAGGCGTACCACAACCCTTCCCACTCGAGTTTTCCTGCAGGTCCCCATTTTCTAAAGACTTCAGGGCAGCCTTCTCAAACGGACAGGAGCAAGATGCAGCCACTGTCTGAGATGGGGCTTTCAGCTACTTTCCTTAGGAACAAATCCAAAACCTTAACGCAGAAAAAGGGCATCTGATCCCATGGATTTGCAATAAGACTGAAAACCAGCATTCTGAAATCTAAGCACGGCTTTACCAACGACTCCTTAGTGAAGTCGCATAACGCTTCCCTATGCCAGTCCCCTCCTGGTAGGCAAAAGAAATAAAACCACCAAATTCCTTGCGAGCATGTTGCATTAACAAGCACACAACTCCTCAAGCAAAGAGTTTTATAACAAAAAAGAAAAATAAAAGAAAGGAAATGACTAAGTGGCTCAAAAATAGAGCAAAAACATTGCCGATGACAAAGAGAAACAATCACAAAATTGAGACCATCAGCCAAAAGGATGCTAAGGTTGGCTGACTGAGCAGACTGGGACGTGGGTGGAAGAAGGTGGCCGCAAAGCGAGCCAGGGACAGTGCCGACATGAAGGGCAAAGGGAGCTGGAAGAAGAGAGCCCCAAGGAACGGCTAGAAGAGGGAGGATACCCAGGTCTGCTTCCCAGGCCAAGGAAGGAGACAGACTGCTGCATGCAGCACTCAAGAGAATTAACACAGCAAAGACTTGCAGATGCTGCGAGAGGGGAACTGCAATAGCAGGACGGGAAGTGATTAAGGCATGAGTAAGGGTTTCGACAGAGGCTGGATCAGAGCACGGGCGGGCTGGCAGCGCTCCAGGGAAAGCTGCAGGCAGACACAGAGGAGGGAAAACCACAAGGAGAATGCTAAAACTGTATTCCTGAGGGCTCACAAATATCTGAGACACCAAAAAGTGCTTCAGCAACTGAGTCAGCCGTCCCACACCAGCTTAGAGACACGAAGGAAGGAGGGACCAGAAGAAGGTGGAGGCTGGGGAGAGCGCCCCAGGGAAAACCCAAGGGTTTGAGCCCTGTCTCTTCCTCCCCCCAAACTCTCCCCCAAAAAGCTGCTCCCAAGAACAAGGATGGTTTCAGGCACCTACAAGACTGCAACATCTGGGGAGGATTTCTCTTACACAGAAGCCAGGGCTGTTTGTAAGCTGGAACCTCAGATCACATCACCAGCAGCAGCAATGACAAACAAGAGCAATCAGTCCTTGCTAAAGAGGAGAGAAAACAGTCTTCCCGTGTTTCAGCCAGCGAGGACCAGGTGCTGTCACAGAGCTGGGCTTGAGGCTGCCTGCAATTTCCAGCCCTATTTAGCATAAATCAGGGAGACAAATGACAATCTGGAAATGCGAAACTTGGATCAGCCTGGTTACGCTCCTACCTGTAAAGCCACTGAGCACCTTCCGCCCTCCCTCGTCCCCACTCCAGGTGATACATCTTGCCTAAGGCTAGTTTTGATTTTACACAGCAACTTGATTTCTGACTCTTCTCCAGAGAGCGCACGTCACGCTCCAACAGATCTCACCCACCTCTATCACCTTCAGCCTGAAGGTTTTTCTTCACAAGACGCCCTTACGCCTTGTTCGACACACTTCATTGCCTGTTCCCACCTTTCAGTCACAGGGCTTGTCGCTGCATTTGGGCTAAGGCGGCTGGGGATGCCAATTCTTCCACGTAAAACACAGTGGCTGGTTGAACCCACACCCATGAGTCAGGCTCACATTAGGGGAAAAGGATAAAACAAGAGAAGAGAAGAATTTTAAGCAGGAGTGGGAGGGAGAAGAAAAGATCTTACAGTTCTGCAGTCCTCTGATAGAGGGAGTCTCCTGATCCAGAGACTTGCAGCAAGAACCAAACTTTAGGAAGTCAATTACTTCAGCCCGTTACTCTGTCTTGCTGCTTATCTACAAAGGGACAGCAACGTTCAGGTCATTCTCCCTCAGCCATCCGTTCTTCCCGAAGTTCAGCTGGCCGCACAGGTCACAGGACATGGTTCTGCTCCTTCTCAGGATGACCGCATTTTATTTTTAAGCAGGGAGAGAGAAATAAGAGGAAGTGCACTGTGACTGCACAAAAATTTCTGCCAGAAACCTTTATGCAAATGCATTTGCTTTCAAGATACTGATGCCGAACAACAAATGAATGCCAAGGGCTGCTAATTAAGCTGCCCACCAAACCAATAGCTTCTTTTATTCCGACATACAATGGCCATACATCGTGCACGGCCACACTCACTAAAGGCCCCATGCCACACACGAGATCCAAGGAACTTCCAAAGCACCACCCCACATCACACCCAAATAGCCTGCGCCCAGTTACGCCCACTGCACGTTCATTCATAAAAAAGTCCGGTATGGGTTAATTCATGTGTCTGAAAAGTTTCATTTTGATCTCTAATAGCTGTAGATGGATCAAAGCCTGGAAATAGGGATGAGTGCCTTAGTGTCTGTCTGCACAAGCCTTATCCCACACAAGGAAACAAGAATGAACTCAAGTAAAGTTTCTCTACTACAAACATGACTTGTTAGAAAATACATACATAAAAGTAAGCATCTGGGCAACTTTCAAAGTCATCTGTACATGCTGCTAGGGCCAGGCATTCATTAAGCTTCTCCCCTGCCTCAACATAAAAATACAGGAGCAGATTTTCAGGAAGCTCTGAGCGCTGGTCACGGAGCTCTTCCTAATTACACCATCAGGACATCTCCACCACCCAGAGCAGCACTGCCCACAGCTATTCAAGTCCCACATTAGCTCCCAAGTGGTGCAACTTCGGTGTTGCAGAAAGATCCTAGACCTGGGACACGGGCCAGTATCTCCACAGGGCACCGTCCTGCTCCATTAGAGATAACAACTTGTTCCGAGCTCCTGTACCGCACAGCTTTGATGTACCCTGAGCATCCCAACAGCCTCTATTAGCAGAGCCCTTCTGAAAAATCTGTCTCCAGCAGTAGAAGCTGAACACACAAATATGTTGCTGCACGTAACAGATAAGAAACGCATGAGCCATTTTCTTTCTTATTCACAGTATCATTTGCGCAAGCTATAAGCTCCAAGTTACAGAAATGTGACCTTCTCCTGACAGTGCCAAAAAAAAGTTTCCATCTCCCTCTGTAGATACTCTGGGGCCACCAGCTTGGATTATTTTGCTTTTCTTCCTCTTCCAAGATGACACACACTACAGAGATTTTCTAGATCTCTGCTAGATTCTTCCCACAGTCTTTTCATACCAGGATGAATGGTTCTGTGTGTTCCCACAACCAAGAAAAACATCCCAGGAATGCACAATATCACAGCCTGCTTAAAATGACCAAAACATACCGTTCTCTGTCTTTCCATCGGAAAGGGGGACAGCTGAATCGGAGTCACCTGGGCAGGCTCACAGGCAAAGAAAAAGGTGAACAGTTCTCAACTAAGTACAGATGTAGCTCCAAAAAATAACCTTGCACTAAGAGCAACGTATCTGGATACATAAAGTCTCGACAGCGCTGACCACGCATCAGAAGAGCACACTTGAAGGCCAAAAGAGCAATTGGTGGTGCTTCCACTACTTCTCGAATGGGACAGAGGAATGACACAAAACAGATCAGAAGCAAAAATCTTCACCAGTCTTGGTGACAGAGCTTATGTGCAAGTTTTTCTACTCCTGCCATCCCTCCTACCCTCAACAGGGCACAAAGATACCTGCTTGCCACGTGGCATGCCATCCCATCCCCTTCTAGAGAGACAAAAGAGAAAACAGACCAAACCGAATCCCTTCCCTACTCCCAGAAAAGAAACCCTCATGGGTATACTCCAATCTGAGAATCTGTTCACCTCAACATACTGAGTGAAACATCTGCAGAACAAGAAATGGGTTTCCCAGAGACCAGATTGAGTTGGCCTAATCCCAACCTATGCACAGCACTTCCTTCTTCGTGGATCTAGATCTAAGAAATGTTTACTCAACATGAACTTCTAGGCACAGGGACTTCATTCTGAATGTGCACCTGAGCGGGATTAAGACTGGCTCTATCTAAACAGTACTGTAAAAGTTGTTTGTATACAATATTGTGGGGGGAATCCTTATTAAAGTTAAGCACATAGCCAAAAGTGTGTCAAACTTTAGGTTTCTAAAATTTTAAATCCACATTTAAGAAATTAATCAAAGATATTTTGACGTTTATAGCCAGTCACGGGCACACCTGCTCAGGACCAGGGCCCAAAAGAAAAATAAAAGGTAAAGAAAAGTAGTTACCAGACTAAAGTCTGGTATCAAGGTCATCATGTTGCATGGAAGGTTAATGACAAAGACACCGCAGAGAAGTGGTAAAAACCAGGTGGGTTTTGTTTGTTTTGAGAGGGTTTTTTATTTTTTTTAAACACAATCTTGACCCATGCAAATAGTCACAGTGACTTCTAAGACAACTATTTGGGTAGGAAAAGGTTTCCACACTCAAGTCTTCCTGTTTTTAAGTACTCCCACCTAAGATACTCTTTTGAGAAAGAATTGTTTGCATCATTATTTAACAACAGCTTTCCTCGTGCGAATAATAAGGATGGAGAACAGTAGCTTTTAATACATACCCTTATGGGAGCACATTTGCAAGCGGGAAGGATGTAAAAAGTTTCCAAGTGGGGAAGATGTAAAAAGTTTCTGCCATTTTTAGGGCTATCGTAAGAGCATGTGGTGGGGTTGCTGAGCCTGCTCGAAGACTCTGGTATTAATAATACGGGGAGCTTGAAAGGACCAGGCAGTCTGTGCAGCTGCTCTGACAGCGTAATAACAGCAATTCCACGCGCAGTACTGGAAGCGCATTTTATGCTTGCATGGTAATTCTCCATCCTCCACAAGAAAGGCAAACAGCCCCAGGTGCTGCCACGACACAGGTCCTAAGTGCCTTGGACTTTCCTCAGCCACACATCCTCTGCGTGCACGTTCACGGTAGGCAAACACAAATGGAGGAACCTGGGTCTCTACCCATGCTCACGCTTTGCGTTTGGGGAGAAGAGTACAGAGTCTTCAACAGGTTTTGGTTTGATCCCCAAGCTTCTGTCATTCAGGAGTGTCTGGGACTCTAGAAAAGAGTGAACCTACCTAAGTACAGTAAGCGGCCGCAGATCCCGAGGACGATCCCTGCTGTCTACAAGAAACGCGACTGCCCGGTCCTGCAGCTTTCTTAGGTGCACAGCGCCCAAGCAGAATCTGCCAACTAAGAGCATCACTGCTCACAGACCTTCACCAGTCCGGCTCTGTAAATGTCAGAGCTGACAACAATACCTTTAGCCCCGAGAATAAATTACTAGAGCAGAATTTGGTCCACTGATAGCTGGAGAAGCTATCAGTGATGTATCTTGAGCTCACTTCAACAATAAGCCCAGAGAATAAAGGCAAAAAGCTTTCAGTGCCTCTGGCCTAAAAGATAATGGTATTTTTAAAGTTACATAAATCATTTGATTTCTTTTTTCTGAGTATTTTGGATGCATCCACTTCATATTTTTAAGTTTTGCTGCACCCTTGTTTTCCCTTCCAGAGAAAGTTGAGAATCTCAGGAAATAAAGCTCCATCTCCTAGAGTCACGTGCGATATGACACCAAATATCCTGGGGAGCTGGGACAAAACAGAAGCTTGCATACTAAATTCACCAGGATGTGCTCAAGATGATGAGGTTTTTGTCTGGGGCAGTTTGTGCTTTGCTCAGTTTAATATATGTCCTTTTCACTCTGTGTCAGCAGTCTAATATCGCTATATTTAGCAATTGTAGCAGTGAAAAAGGTTCATTCAAAATTAAGATTTAGAAAACTCCTCTCCTGCAACCCATTTGATGGAGATGTCAGGACATTAGATTTCTGTCATGGATTAATATACAAGATTCTAGATTGCTAAAAACAGAGCACAGTGTTCACAAATATTTAAGACATCTAGTAAATGGTTTTATTCCATAAACTGAACAATAAACTACCATATATTTGTTTTCTTTTTCTTCATCAGTTCTATACATTGCTCAAAGAAACAACAGTATTATAAGACGCACGTTAAATCAACGACATGCTAGGAAGATGCTACTGCGCATCTTTGTCCCAAGATCAGTTTTCCCAGTGCTATTTCTATTTTAACATGTGCACCAGACACCAAGAGAAACAGAGACCCCAGGTGCAACTGTGACCCTTTTAAAGTTGGCAGAGCTCTCACTAATTTCAAGAAAAAGCCAAAGATAAAAATCCTAGCTGTGCCTTAATTACACTTAATTTCAATGCAACAATCAATGAGAATCATGAAAACCACAACACAAAATATTAAGACTGTGTTTCCCAGCTACAGTGTTCAAATATATATTACTGCCTAATTGCCAGCCTGTACTTGCTCACGGCACAATAATATTTTGTGCCCAACACTCATGACCCCGACAAGACTAGCCAGGCTGCAAAGCTGGGCTGGGGTCCTAAAAACAGCATTTTGCCTTGGAAGCAAAATCCAGAGACCAGACTCAAACTGTTCAGCCTGTTATGAGAAAACACAGGAAACTAATCCAGTCAAAATAAAGATGGCAATCTGATCAAACCAAACCGCAGCTCTGCTGATGGAGAAAAAGCTAATGCCGAAAACAGAACAGTCTTATCTGTCATTCCTTAAGACGCACCATGGGATCCAAGACAACCGCACCATCACCGTCTCACTTCTCTGATTAGTTATTCCTCCTCGCCAGCGATCAGAAACTTATCTCTGAAGCACAATCAGATTAGAATTAAATCCTTTTATTTAATCAAAGTATAGGGGAAATAAAAGATGCCCTTTCTCAATTAACGTCAGACCTCTCCAACATGAAAACATTTCCTTCTGCCAGAAAGAAAACAGGAGGCAGAATATTTCAGGAATGCGTTACCTTCAATTACACACAGAGAAAGCAAGGGAATCCCAGTATCTCCTGTCAAGCAGAAGTTTTTCTCCCTTGCAGTTGAAGGATTCACCAAGGTTCCTCATCCAGCCCTAAAGCGCTGCTGTTACTAAGTAGTTTCACTTACGTGTCAAAAATATTTTTAACCTCTCAAAAAAGCCTGTGTTTAGTCTTTCTTACTCCAGTTTTGTAATAATTAGCACAGAATGCAAAGGGAAAGCCTAGAGGCCTTTTCTTTAAGCTTAAGGTTTGTCTTTTTTAAATCTAGTTCTAACCACTATGACAGACTAATCACCCTGTGATTTAGGTATAAAAAAGACTGTCAAGGGAAGCACGTACAAAACCATCCCACTGCATTCTGTAACTAAAACCACAACACAAAACCCGAGGCAAAGTAGGAAAAAAAACAAAAGACATTCAAGAAATCATCATAAACAAACTGGGGAGTAATTACGGGCTTGTTGAAGAGCTCCCGCTCCTCATGGTGGCAAAATGCCTGCTGAAGCCTGCAGATGACACTGCTACAGAGAGCACCAATTCTGTACTAACCGCGGAGCAAAACTACCCCTCTTTTGTGGGAGAAATGCTGCGGATGGTCTTGGAACTACACGCGTTTCCACTCCCCAGCACTAAGCCCTGGTGGCAGGAGACAGTGTCCCTGCAAGCAGAAATTTGGGCATGACACCAGGACTGTGTGGTCCACCCGGGGAGGGTACCGAGCACACCCAAAGCCTTCAGAAATGCTGTTCTCCCGGGTCAGTTTAGCCTTGATCCACGAATTCCATGGGAAGGTTTCTATGCAATTCAAGGGGCTTTGACAAAATCCACATTTTTCCATTCACAGAAAACATTTGTTACTTGTCATAAGCAGTACCTAAAGCGGAGGGGGGAAAACACCCACGATAGCAGGCAGAGCACAGGAAAGGCAATGATACATAAACACATTCCATTAAAATGACTTAGTATTTTGTCACAACTAATATATAAACAATTTCTGCAGTGAAACATAGGCTACGCCATAGCTCCGCCATGCTATACGTTCTGCATGAGGCTGCAAAGAATTTGAACTGGTGCAATACCCTAATGCTGCACTAAATCAAGCGGTCAGAGAAGTTCACCCCAGCACGTCGTCTGCTCTTCACTGGAGCTCAGGTTTATGCACGGTTTGATTTGGGCACTCCTGTAGCCTACGCTCTGCCGTGGATTTGGCTTATGAAGCAGAAACAAGGCTCAGGTCTCTCCCATCCCCAATTTCTTTCCCCGTACAACCTGCACTTGCAATCAAGACCTCTCTGCAGGCCAGCCGTCATTTGTAGAGTGTAACTGAAAGACTGGAGCCACAAAGGGCTGAAAACCAGAAACAACAGAACTTGCAAAGAGGAAGAGAAGAATCTCGCATATTTAAGGTTGTTTTGAATGTAGAAATTTTGATTTAATTTTCAGTGTGGTGTCACAACAGCCTTTCTGACAGCAGTGGAGTTGGAGTCCTTTGAATTTGGCCAAAAGACAGCAAAGAAAACAGGAGTGGGACCCAGCACACTTCTGGTGTGACAGAAGACACTCACCTGAGGACATACCGAGTTTGCCTTGCCCAGCTCCCCCCCGCCGTGCTCCACTGATGCTGCTCGAGACCTATATATTCCCGCTCCCTTGGTGCACTGGGAAAAGACACTGCTAATGCAATGACACATTTAGGTGACCTGGTGTGCTGCGGAGAGACTTGGTCATCGTGGCAGGAACAGGAGCAAACCCTTGCCCCAGGCCACCGGTACCGTAGGTGCAAGTCTACTACAGAAACGCCCTCAGCAGAGCTGCAATGAAAACAAGGTCATATAAGAGAAAACTGGCCCTGTCCTACGGGCTGCCGAGACTTCAGACAGGGATGCAGGACAGGAAGGGCTCTCTCCAATCACCACCTGATGCAGCTCCTTTCTTTCGGCTAAGAAACTAAAAGCTTTTTTCTCCCCACTGTTCTGCACAGTGTTAATTTAGACTGGTTTGCTGGCTAGGAACTCCCCCACCAGTCACCAGCCCAGATTTATTCAGTCCTACCGTCTGCCCACGTACCCACTCCGCCCTTTACTCAGTCTGGCACTCTCCGGAGGTGTCTAACCCCCCATGAGAGCTTTGTCCTTTCTCCACCTTCGCTACGCCGTGCTGAAGGAGCAAAGCTCTCAGTGTCCTCTCAGAGGAGAAACCCACCAGCCCATGGTTCAGCCCAGCAGCCTCTCTCCAAACCTGCATCAGTTGAATTCAGTCCGCTTTTAAACATGGACAACCCAAAATGCACACTGCGCCCCAGGGGAGGTCTCAGCAGGCCTTGGACGATCTGTGCCAGATACTATGAGTTCACTCCTTTCATTTCTTCATGCAAGGTAACTGTTCCCGAAACTTGAAAGAATAACTTATCTTCACACACCGAGCCCTCAAAGCAGACAGATACGGCAGGAGGCAACCTGGCAAGGACATACCAAAGCATCGTCCCCTTGCCGAAACGCAGCACTGACAGCTAGGGCTCCTGCACACGGGTTAGTAACCTTTTTGCCACACAGAGTGAAGATAAAGGTACTGACCTCGTGAACAGAAGGGTGCGAGACCAGACGAAGGACACCACTGGTATCTACTGAACCATCTGAGCGCACCAAACCAAAGGTGCTAAAGAAGAACAAGATCCCTCTTGCCCCTGAGCGCTAAGGCACCATGTAAGCCCCAGTCCCTCTAAGCGCACTCAAGCATCCTGCTCTCCTCGGCTCCAGCAGCAGCAGCACCACGCTGGAGGCAGCTCTTCCCGGCAGCACCCTCCTCTCCTCAGCTGATTCACTAGCCTGCAGTCAGCCTCCCGCACACGAGGCTGACCCCGGGGCCACGCGCTCCCCGACGGCTGCCTTCTTCCCAGGCTCTGAAGAGCCCTGCCATTTCCTCACATCACAGCTCACTCATCTACACCACTCCCACCATAACCAGTGGCGGGGACAGAGGCCAGGAACCCAAACAATTCCCCTTCAACCAGCATGCATATAGTTTTCTACTCTACCACCTGCAAGCCCACTACAAAGGCAGTCTAGGGAAGCTAGGAGGTTTGACAGCTCAGAAAGCACGAGAGGGAACACCTCTCATTCAGACTACACCCATACCAACAACCAAAAGCCATAACCATTTTGGCAAGTTGTATTAAATTGGTTTGTTTTTAATCAGTCAACATTTTTACATTATCCCCTCTCACTTTGTCCTTCCTCCTCTCATCCTCACCTTACGGTTTGCCTTCCGATTCTGGAGTCTTTGGAGGCAGAAGCCATCGTTCACCTTGGATTGTACCATGTGTAGAAAAACACAAGATCTTAGCTCAAAACCTCTAGAGACTAATACAACATGAGCCACAGCAGCACCATACGATGGCTACCCGGTATACGATACAAGAGGAGGTTAGCAAACACGGTTTCTAGGGGATGAACAAAACCACCATCCCACGCAGTCAGATTGCGAAGTAGGTGCGGAGCCCGAACACGCTCACTCGCTCTGCCCGTGCTCCAGAGGGGCTTGTTTGGCTGGAAAAGGCGAGAAAAGCTGTAACAGCAGGCAGGGACTGCACACATCTGGGAAAGAGTGGCAATCCCAGCCTCCTTCACAAGCAATAGACTCTTTGCAAGAGCTGTACTGCTCCACAGCCTGTTTTTAATTACAGTTTTCATCCATGAGCTACTGTGCCATTGGGAAGCACACATACAGCAGCTCTTAAAGTAGGGATGCTGGCAGCCAAAAGGAACAGGTCTGGCTCGACTGAGCACTGCTAAATTGCGATTTTACATTTCATATCTCTGGAGATAAGAGTGGCGCTGATGGGGAGATCCCAGCCTGCAGGCAGGTAGGCAGGACAGATGGATCAACCCACCACACTCCTGAAGTCCCGAAGCACTACATGTTCTAGGCATATCTTCACAGTCACCACGTGTCCCTAGTTGTTCCTCTGCTTCTTACATAAACGGGTTGTCTCTATACCACAAATGTTGTTAATCTTCCCTCTATTGCAGGCAAGACCACAATCATGATTTTGTAAGGAGACCAAGATATAATCTTAATTAGCCAAACAAGCACAGAGCAGTTACAAACAGCTTGAGTACATTATAACACAGAGTGCTGGCACGATGTCTCTAAAGCAGACTGGTCCTTTTTTCAACCAAAAAGGAAGAACAAAAACTATGCTGTCATCTCTCTTAACAAGAGCAATCTCCAAGCTCCAGCACCCTAAGGCAGAAGGGACCATGGCGTTCCACAAACCTGAAGCGCACGATCACCCAAAAACACCTGTTTGACTTTGGTGTTCCCATGCCAGCGCATTGGAAGTGCTCCCATACCTTCCCCCGTCTAGCCAATGTGCTTCAGGTGGGGAGAGATTCAGAGATGAAATGGGATGAAGCACTTGCAGATGCTTCAGAGGCATCAAGATTAAGCTTGCAGGAGGCATTGCTATTGCCAGTACCGTTTACTGGAACATCTATACAAAAAGTCTTCCTATGGAACAGATTTAGCAGATTCAAAAAGCTACTTCGTGGATCACAGTTAAAGCTTAAATGAACGGACATGTTTTGCTTTATCCAGTTAACTTTTTACAGAAGCTTCTTCTGCCTCACCACCATATTCCGCACAAGCCTGCCCTTACAGCAGGCATCCGAGCAGCCTCTTTGCAAGAGGCCTCAGGCGGTCCCACAACAGCTCTAGCTCTAACAGCCTGGTGGCCTTTGCTCCTTCAGAATATAACATATACACCAATTTGCAAAAGCAAGAAATACAGACTGCTTTTCATAGCTTGTTTCAAACGTGGACCTATTTTCTTATTCCAGATTTGGAGACTCAGTGCCAGATACTACTACTCCTCCAAAGACACAAGAGCAAAAACTGCCCCAATAAGGTTGTTTAATCTCAGGGATTCAGAGCCACCTCTTCCTAACAGCCTTGGCCAAGGTAGCTCCCACAATGCTTTAAAGAATATGTCTAGGAGACACAACCCTGCAAAGAAGTATTACTCCATCTAATATTAGACTCCTTGGACACCAGTAAGTTCTGGCAGCATGTGACTAAGTAGGTTCCCTTCAGCAGATGACATAAGTATACAAAAGGCAGAAACATCCTTCTGTCATTCCAGGCCGAGAAATACTATTTGTGCCATATTGTCCATCATTAAATCTCCATTAGGAATGGCTAGTGGATTGATTACCAGCTAGAACATCCCCAACTTACCAGCTGGGAAGTTCCAGAGAAATGAAAGTACTTATTCAAGGTTGCGGAATGACCTACTCCAGTTTGCATGGCAAGGAACTCGGTTATAAAACAAATAGCTAAATATAGCTAAGGAGCAGACTTTAATCACTGGGATAGGCTTCAGGTAGAGGGCTGACAAGAGCCACTGAGGCAGTATTACACACAATATGATGGCTAAACATGAGGCTAAAAAGCCCATTTAATACATCTCATGACCTAACTGCCTTTCCATCTCCTCCAGGAGAGGCCTCCTTTTCTAGAGAGGTTTATTCCCCAGCTGGGACAGATTCTGCGTCCAGGGGCCTCACTTGCAGGTCATAGCTGGGAGCATTTGCAAAGGATGGGAAAGTTCTGTGTGTTTCGGCAGGCAGCTGCTTTTGGAGCCTGTCAGAACTACTGACAAACTTCCAAGCGCTAATTAGCGGACACAAAAGTTGTCAGAGCATGATGCAACAAATAAAGGGGAGAGATGAGTCAAAGGAGGAAAAAAAGACTGCCCAAAGAAAGGCTTCTTAGTGATTATGCCAAAAGCTGCCGCACTGGTTTGGATGTTTTTTTATTCCCTCTCCACCCCCGAGGACGTGCTGCAAAAGAAGTTGCGCTGTTGTACCTGTCTGTTATTGAAAAAAGGGGCACGTACGAAGGTGTTTGATCGACAAAAACAAGTGACAACCAACAAAACCATCAAGGGGAAGACGCACACTTTGCAACTCTAACATTAGTGCAAACTCGGCTAGACTGTCCAGGGAGGCTGGAGAACCTCCCTCACTGACTAAACTATTAAGATAAAAAGAATCCACATCAACCAACGCACACAACCACCTTCGGACCTGTCTTGAATGACAGAGATGAAGATGGACTTAACCCGGGGCACACAGATGGACTAGGCTACCTCTTGAGATTTCTGCTACCCCAAGTTTTTGTGAGTTCCTTCAAGTGTTACCAACATCCATACAGTCTTTACTACACTATACAACTTATTCACTCAAATAAATTAGGATTAATTCAGACCAAGAGATCTGGCATGAGCAATACAATTCTATTTCTATCATCTTTTTAAAGGAACTGTATGGAGGAGCACAGGAGAGAGATTAAAAAGCATCTAAGTTACAAGATCCAAATACCCAACATCCACAGAGCTTTTCATTCACAGATCTCAAGGGAGGTCAGAATTGCGACACCCATTTTGTACTTGGCAGAAACAGAGAAGGAACTGATTTTCCCAAGATTCCTCAAAAATACAGTGGCAGAGACGAATGGTCACCCAACTCTGCCAGGCACCACTATCTCCCTTAATATGCAGCACATCAAAGGACTTGGGAAGTCTTTCTGAAGTGTTTACTCTATAGACATACAGTATAAATAATTTTTAAAATAATCAGTTGGCTTTCCCAGGCAAAAACGAAGTTACCAAGGGAATGAACCCCAGAGTTCAGAACATGAACACGCAAAACTAACTGAAGCTCCCTTTGTGCTTCAGCCCAGCTAGCGCAGAAGGCAAGAGCAGCCCTGCCTCAAAGGGGCCACTGTGGACTAGACTGACGGTCAGGAGAGGGGGCTCAATCGCTGGCTCCGGCACAGTCTGCAGCGGGTCCTTTCACTGGTCTGTACCATGTTTTCACAACCACTATCTAGGTGGGTAAACACCAACATAATAAAAATAAATCCCTGAAAAAAAATGCATTGGGTAATTTCAGTGCTGCTTCAAGTCAACATCATATTTGATTCCATCACAATGAAGCAAAAAAAAAGCCTTAGGCTGTGACAATGAAACGTGACGATGCTCCGCTTCATCTCTTCACACATCTTCCTTTGCTTGTGCTGTGTCTGAAACAATCGTGGCTATTTTCTAAACGCACTTCTACTCTTTTACAAAGAGCTAACAAAAACAGGGTTGTTGCTTGGGAATGGTTTCCAAACAAAGTCTGATGCAGAAATATCATCCTTTTTTTAAAAAAATTGGGTTTCTTTTTCGTTTTTTTTTTTTGCTCAGGGAAAGCAGTAAGTATCAATCTAAGGTGCCAGACTCAGAGTCACATGCAATGAAGTCATTTTTCCAGTGGTAGCTACAGCAAGAGCTAGTGCACGCTAATAAAAGAGCAAGAAATTAAACGCAGCTATAAAGAAAGCGAATTTGATGCGTCTGCTTATCCCAGTCCAACAAAATACAAAACACCAACGTGGTACATGGAGTCTCCTCAACAGAGCACCGGGAAATGCTCCGAGAGCATGATCGTACCGCAGAAAAAGACTCCGTGCATCAGTGCACCAGCGGACTCCTACGTTTCCCTGGCAGCATCGGCCACAAGGGCAGAGCCTTCGCGTGGGACAGAGGCCGTGCGGAGGAGGCAGGTGGAGTAAGCCTCAAACTCCGGGTCCACTTCCTCCCTCTAACCTGGACTTCTTGAGTGACCTTGGGCAGGTTTTCCGTCTTTATTCAGTAACTTACCTTGCCTAATTTGGTTGTTTTAGAGGACTGACTAGTACAGCAAATCGCCAATCCTGCTTCGGTGTGACATTAACAGTAATATCAACCAAAGTGCTCTCCCAGGCAAACAAGCCCCGAAATTCTACTGCAAATATCACGAGAGCAGAGATAAAAGAACAACGGCCAGACGTTCCTGGCTGTCTTTAACTCAGCAATAGAGCAGCAGAAAAGGCAACGCAAGGTGCTTTCCTGCCCCTTTTCAGCACCTTCCTCAGTCGTTCTTGTGCTCAGACCCCTTGGAAGAAGGGGGTGGAAAACAGGTCACAAAAAATATTTATAAAAAATAGATATCTCTATAAATACCCTCCAAGATAGCTGGTGTCTAACATGTAGGTTAGCAACAAGTCACGCTCAGGCCTGGCTGGCTGTGCCAGGGCTTTCCCGGGGCTTTAAAAGCGAGTATATAACCCTTGCCACGCACTGCACAGACTCTATAGAGCGGTACCAACACCACGTGTCTAGGGGCTGGAACTTGCCTTATATATTGTCTCTTGTCCCTACCAGGTTGATGACAAAAGCTGAGGTTTCTTGAGTTCCCCCTGAGCTTCATGGGCTGAAGAGACATTTTGATAAACTAAAAATAGCGGCCTCCCACACGGGGTAGAATCCATACCCTTATCCATTTTAACCACCTAGTAACATAAGGGAAGAAAGAAAAAACAAGCCAGGAGCTGTTACTTACTGGAGTAAATTATGGCAGCCTCCAAGGCTAGAGGTGGCAAGAAGCCAGACAGAAGAGACTCACACACCAACCCTCGGCCTCAGGAGATAATCCAGTCCACATTTATCTCAAGAGCATCCCTTGAAACGCGCAGGTTCTCCCTTAATTGAAGGCAGGCCCCACACGAGCGCTCCTGAGACGACAGCCTGCTCCCCAGCCCAGCTTCTCCCTGACGTGCCCGTAAGGCTGGTGTTGGCGTTTTAACCTGTGGCTTGCTCCGGAGCCGTGCCTTGGAAGTCCCGCGCTCTTAGCGGCTGCTGGCAGCACGGGGACACCTTTCGCGGAGAACACAGCGGTTTGACGCAGACTCTCCTTCCTAGTCCTGGCAGGATCCGACAACAGGCAGTTTCTCAAAACGCCAAATCATACACCCAATTTTAAGAACGGGCCAAGCAGCAGTGCTGCGTTTTAAGCATCGCCTCTCCAGCCACGACGGGGTGGGACCGACCTGTGCCGATCAGAGGGGCTCTCGGAGCGCTCCTGGGTTGAGGAATGCCACCTACCAGGCGACGGGGCAAAGGCTAAAGCCAACAAACCCAAATGGGCACCAAAAACGTACTGGTCTGCACACAGACCAATTTGTCTTAAAATGCAAGTCACCCTCAAGGAAACCCTCCCAGGCGACAGTGCCGGCTGGGCTAACGAAACTGGACTCTCTCTCCAGCAGGACGGGTGTGAGCTGCGGTTTGCAGGTCCCCGCGACTGATGAGCAACGGAGCAGCCGCAGCAGCCCGTGCTGACACAGTGCTTTGTCTCCCGGCGGTTCCCAAACGCGTCTCAGAGGTAACAACACGTGTCTCCGTTTCTATCCCCGGGGTTCCTAGACGCTTCCCCAAACAGACCGTTTGCTATTTTGCATCAGGAGGTGCCGGGGCAGAGCTGCTCTCCCTGCCCTGCCGTCCGCAGCCTGCAGCAGCGTGCGAACGCCAACAGCCTGACCCAGCCGGGCCTTCCCTGGAAGCACATCGCCTCGCTGCAGACAAAACCACAAATCTTGGAGCACGCAGCTAACGTCGATATCCAGATTATTAAAGAACAAAAAGCCGGAGAGGAGGCTGAGCTCAGCAAGCAGTCCAGCTTCCCGCAGACAAAAGAAAATCCCCCCGTTTCAAAACCAAAACTCGCTTGGCCCTAAGCGACTGATGGTGACACCCACTGCTACCTCCATCTTCCCAGCATCAGCCCCCGCTCGCCCAGCTGCTCCCAGGCGGCGACGACGAGGGCCATTTGCCGTGACCCAAGGGGCAGGTTTGCCACCAAACCAGCCCCCAGCCGCGCCGGTACCGGCCCGGCCGCAGCCCCGCGCCGGTGCGTGCGGGCGGGTGCGCCAGGCCGGACGGGCCGCCCCGAGGCGCGATGGGCGCCCTGTCCTCCGGGCGGGACCGCTGCGGAGCCGCAGGCAGCGCTGCAGCAGCGGCCACAGCCCGGGGCAGGGGCAGCGCCGCGCCTGCCCCCAGCCCAAGGGCAACGCTCCGCCGTGCCCGAGCCTCCCCAAGGAGCCGAAACGCTGAAACGCAGCGCTGACAACGCCCGAGCGCCCCGGCCGCCGCGGGGACCCGCGCGGCTCCATCCCGCCTCTCCTTTGTTGCGGGCTCGGAGTCGAGCTCCCCCCGTCCCCGCCGCATCCTCCGCCGCCCTCCCTCCTACCTTCTCCCTCCCGGCAGCCGCCGGCCGCGGAGCGGGGGCGCCCGGGCTGC
>PTFA01000043.1:2056016-2122322 GCA_003342895.1 Casuarius casuarius
CGGGGCTGAGACCCTGCGGCTCCCCCCCGTCAAAAATAAACAAAGAAGCAGCTTGGCTTCAGGCGGCTCCTGCCCGAGCATCCCCTCCGCTAAGGGAAGGAAAGAAACAGCACTAACCATAAAACGCACCTTGTGCTCAGCAGAGATGTGGCCTCCTTCCTCCCCGCGATGGAGCTGGTCAGTGGAAAGGAGGAGCTCTCCCAGCACACCTGAATTTACACTGTAGTAAATTTGATTGATGTGGCACGAGCAGGAGGAGGTGGAGGGGCTTCCTGGAAAACGGGGAAAGCCCCAGTTAGCAGGGAGGTCCTGGGGAACCCTGCAAAGAGAAAGCACCTGCAGCCTGCGGCAGCTCCTGCCTTCAAAGTCAGGGATGAGCTGAGCATGTAACCCCCGCTTTGCCGGTAACTCCCAGGGCTGTGGCTGGACCGATCTTAGATGTAGACCTACCATGCAGGGTCAGAGATATCTAGAGCCTGTCACCCGATCTTGCATCTTTAATTTGGACAGGAGTCAAAGTGCTTTGTACCAGGGCCACAACTCTATTCCATGTACTTCACTACCCTTACAGACATCTCGGATCACCCAAGAGGCTGCGTATGAGATTTTGCCTATCAGATAAAATGGTGGAAGGCCCCAGGCTGTGCAGAAATGGACTAGAGCCCCAGCTGGCAACGGTCCTGTAATTTGGAGCCGTAACTCTGCTCCATGCCTCCTGTGCCGGGCCCAGCATGGGCCCCCAAAAGCACTGTGGAGATGCGAGCGAAGGAGATGCTCGTGGCAAAGCAGGGAAGAACAAAGCAGAGGTCAACTGAGCATCATTCAGAAGATGAGACTTGACAGCCGTGGCCTCTGCAAGACAACCCAGCCGTGCGAGGTAGGCAAGCACCTCACCTCCCATCCCGCAGAGAGGAAGGCGAAGCGAGGCGAAGGGAAATGGCTGGCCCGAGTCAAAAATAGCACCTGAAGCACCTGACTGACGCCTCTGCTTTGACTGTTAGCTCACTGCGTTTCCCTGATATTTTCCCTACATCCAAACTCAAGTCATTGCTCTGCAGTTCTGGATACGGGATTTTTTGTCTTCTTTCTAATCTGCAGTTGCCTAGGGAGACAGTATGTCACCGGGAAGAAATGAGCTAGAAGAGAAAGTGCCAATGGAAGCACACGCTGGCCTCCAACAGGGGGGCTAGGTTGTCCCCCCGGCTTTGCCAGTGGCTTGCCATCTCTGCCAGTTCATATCCCGAGGTCCAAATTTCTTTCCTCACCCATAAAATGGGAACAGCGATGGTGACCTTGCTTTCTGGGCTCCAGAGAGACTAACAGAAAGCAGCACATACAGCCATGCATTTTATGATGACCAGTGTGTCTTTAAAGCAGCTTTGAAAAAATAAATTCTCTTTAATATTTCCAGGTGCTTCAGGGTAGGATATTTCAAGTCAGATACTGCTCAGAAGTTAAACCTCCTCATTTTTGATCAATTGCACAATTTTATGCTGCATCTTATATATCCTAGTTCGTTCTTATTACTAAAACTTCCATATAAACACTTAATTTACAGTCCCATGTCTACATTACAACAAATAAGGTCAGCAAGTTTGGGGTTATACTTTGCCTGCCAGTAGTCTGTGGTATGCACAGTGGCTGAGCGTCATTGCCTGTCTTCAGTTTCGTGTTATTACAGGACCAGGTCCCAGGACTGAAATGCTTTCGAGACAGCTACGCTACGAGCTGGGATGTTCCTGATTGTTTTTACATTTCAGCAGCAGAAGCCTTGACTTCTAAAAGTACTTTTCTTCGTTAAAACTCAGTTGTCCCAAGGGCTTCTTGTGCAAATAGCTATATATCACAAAGACTATTATTTGTTTTGTGCTACAGCAGTGACTCGAGCCCTCCTAGGATCTCGGGCCGTTGCGTCGGGCGCTGCATGCGTGCAGAAGAGGAGGCAGACCTTCGCCCCCGAGTCAGATCCCCCTCTCGCTCATGCTAGCGTGACACTCATGTAAAACAGAGAGGAGAACCAGGCCCGCTTGCTCCAATAAGATGAAGTTAGAAAACTTTCACAGCTCACAGTCATTTCCTTGAATCATTTTGACAAATCTGTCTCTCTGACTAAACTTTCTCAGAGGAGTTTCCAGGGAGAGAGGGAAAGATCATCCAGGGCCAGAGCACTCGCCTGAGAGGTGGCTGAAGTACCCAGACGGCTCTCCTAGATCGGAGACTTGAATTTGTGTCTTCACAGTGAAGCTGTCCCTTCAGCTTTCATTGCACCTGCTCTTCACCAACAATTTGAAAAGCTTCAGGATGAAAGTAAGTTTTGAAATCCCATCTTTCCACAGAGCTCCACTATTTCCCAATAACCATTTATTCAAAGGGACCGCACGCAGACAAGCAAGCCTGCGCTGATGAGCCCAGTAAAGGAGAAGTACACAAGACACTCAAATTTCAGCCTATGAATATATGAACTCTTGTTAGTTTTACATAGGTGAGCAGGGCCATGAATTTGAATTAAACGATTGTATGTAGGAAGCTGGAAGGCCATCTCTAATGTTTCTAAACTATCACATTTATCTGATAAACCTCCTGGCATATACCAGCCTCCTGTTCTAAATGATAGGATATATATTTTTCCTTGAAAAGTGGCTTATTGCAGATAGTCAAAACTCTTTCCACTTGACTGATAATTTTGATTTGCTGACTATTTGCATTAGCTGGGATCCCTGAGAGGCTTCACAGCCTTTTTTTTCTAAATTATCCTGACAAATTGAAGCATTACACAGATAAAGTAACGTAAAAACCAAGGGAATATTTGTGCATGCATCTAGGGAAACAAAACCAAATACATTTGTGTTTTGCCATACCTAGGTTGCTATGTTTGAATACGGACAGAAGATAAGAAATAGCCAAAATAGTCAAAAATCTTGCCATTTTATTACTCAGCACCAAGAGAGGAAGCACCTCTCCGAGAGACCTGATGAGACAACTTATCTGTCATTTACCAGTAGGTTGTGCTTCCTGAAGCCCTGATGGTCTTATAGTTATTCCCAAAAGGCAGCCAATGCTTAAAGGCTGCAGAGGGCATATACAGGCCACCTGAGGAGGTGACCTCAAGACCTCAGAAGTCGACAAAAGTTTCAGATTCAAATTCTTTCAGTCTTTTCCCCACCACATGCCCAGAAATTCCTGTCAAATATATCCTTTCCCTGCCATTGTACTTTGCGGGACTGATAGAGTGAGGGCAGAAACAAACATATTTGGAAATGTTGTGTAACTTCACTGCTGTCTACTTTCAGTTTTGTGATGTGACTTCCATCATCTCAGAGATGCAGCCACAAGAGTGTAAGTTCTTCCTATTCGTTCAAGCTGACAATATAAATAGTCTGCTGCATTTAGTGGCAGAGCACAAAATGCCAACACTGCTGGGAGAAACAAGATTAAAGCAGTAATTTAAAGAAAAGCTATTTTCCCTTTGATTACAGAACTGCTGAAAGAACTTATCTTGAAGATCAGTGACTGCTTTACGCCTTATCCATTCTAAGCCAAGAGTAAAGTTCAGAAACCTCTTGTAAACAGCTTTTAAACTGTTAAGAGCTTGCACATTTGTAACAGTTCTGTCCAGTGGCGCCACATTTTCAGGCATTTGCTGTCCAAGAGCCATGGCAAAGCCTCTAATACGCAGCAGATTTTGTTGTGACTCCTTAGGTGAAAAAAAAAAAATCTCTCTCATCTAGCTTCAGACATCTACATCTGAACCAACAGTCTAGACTTCCTATATAATCAGTGCACGGAAACAGGTACTTCTGGGGTGCAGTTCCCCCCATTGCACCGCAGGCTTCTAAAATAACTCAGATTAATTGCTCTCTAACAACGCCTGTTTCCATCCATGAATTATAGGGGTGGTTTAGAACTAGGTCAAATGAGATGTTTAAAGTTAAGTGATATGAACTGCACTCTTCTTCCATCCAGAAATGCTCAGCATGACTGATCATGCTTATTTTGGTACCAATAGGTTAGACATGCATTTTAGATATGTTCTTGTCTTAAGGCCTGACTTTGTTCTATTTCACTGATGAAAAAAAAGAAAAAAAGAAAAAATTACTGTTGGCCAGGATTCAACAGGAGCAAGATCTGGCTCCAGGACTGTTCAGGGCAGTGCACGTGGCTTGCACAGTGCAACTGAACGTGCTCTGAAAGAAGGCTTTCTGCTGGGTTGACTGCTGTGCATTTCTACACATTTGTTAACATAAAAGAGAGTGTGGGTGGAAATATATTGAAGGATCATGGCAGTTCTCATTAATTATGAAGATCAAGAGGAACTTTTACTGCCTTTTTAGTATATTTCCATATTTCCTATACTGAAATTAGTGTATTAACTGTTATTTAAACTTCAACCATCAGTATAATTTAATCATTAGCAATCTAGTTCCTGTTGTTCTACATTTTTCAAGTAAACTTCCTTGCAGCAGTAGCAATGATTCTGAGGAATGTGAGACAACTCCACACAAATACAACACAATAAAATAGACCACACTGTATAACCAAAGAAATACTATAATTTTTGTTACAAGGAATTTTCCCTGTCCCCCAGCCCAAAAGCAAGTGAGTTTTCAGAGAAGTCCGGCATTCAATAAGTGGAGCCTTCTGGAGTTCTGTCCTCTGATACAATGCTTGTCCAACTGACCTACATAAGATCACACTAGCAGTAGAGAGTTTGGAATAGCTCCTTTTTAGTCAGTAGATTAGTCAATCTTTTCATCAGAAGATCTCAATTTACCAAGATGAGGACTGTTATTGGCTCTTCTTTACAGATGGGGTAACTGAGTCATGGAAAGAAAAAATAATTTATCCATGGTCACACAGCAGAAACAAATATGTTGGTTGTCATCAGCACTTTCAGTGTCAAACTTCTTTTAATTAAGCATGACCAAAAGACAAAATAACAAAGGAGGCTCAAAATATGGAGAGGCTGAAGGGATATTGGGCGCTAATGAGTGTAACAGCTTATTCCTGATAGAGAGAAGAGGAAAAAAACCAAAAAAACAAAAACCACAAAGGTTAGGTAGTCGATAAACCATTCTAAGCAGTCCTCCCATCCCAACACAGTACAGCATATTTATTTTCATTTCTTTTCTTTTTTTTTTTGTTATTGCCCTGAAGTTTGTTGCTTGTCTGAATAAAGACTAAAGAAAAGGGCTGTACTTTGCTTAGTCCATTTTTTAAGGATCAGGACAATTGATGATTGCCCTGAGCCAGGCTTGCACTAACAGAAAGGACTTTTACACCCACTTACCTCAAAGGCAAATAAATAGCACCCATATTTTGACTGGGAAACTGAAGTTGGGAGGAATTCACTTCTCTTCCCAAGGCCCACATTAATTCAGTAGCACGGCTGGGTACAGAATTGAGGTGGCCAGACTTCGGTCATGATAATGTTGTGCTTCCACTCAATTCATACATTTCTTTCTATATACATTCGAGTCAGAGAAGAAAGCCTGCCATAGATCTCCCAGCACAGTACACTCTATTCATTAGATGAAGCTGCAATCTATTTTGTAAAGCCTCTGGTAATTCTCTGGTTCCTCTCTTTCTAGCTTAGTGTACCCTGGAGAAAATATGAGGGGAAAAAGATCAGCAATAAGGAGGCAACTATGCATTTTTCCAGTTGCCAGACCATCACATATACCAGCATCAGTAGCTTGCGAACCATCCGAGTTGCGTCTCTGTGCTTTGGAAAAGAAAATTACTTCTGGCTCACTGATAAGGATGATTATTTTTCACTATATGTCAAAAGAATTATTCCCCTCTTCTGCTACTGCTCCAAGTACGTACCATCGCAGTTCTCTCACTGTTGTCAGGGCTGTGAAGATTGATTGCCTTCTCTGCCCTGGTGGAATGGGGTTTGTAACAAACTGGAGCCACACTGTAGAGCAAGAAAAAAGCAGGCTATTTTGCTGTCGTTTGGACCTGACACAAATACTATTTCAGATTGAATAGAAGCACCAGATGTTTCTAGTACTAGAGCTACAGTGTGCAGGGCCTGTGGGAGGCAAGAGAGTCCCATTTCCTTTGGATCAACTGGAGCGTGTTAGAAGATCAAAGATGAGGAATGGGAGCCAGGCTGAAAAAGTTTCCTATTTGTGGCTAGAATTGAAAGAAAAAGGGGGAAAAAAAAAAAAAAAGATTTCAGTACCTACAAATGAAGCTGTATTTATTCGGGGAGGGGAGGGGAGGGGAGGGGAGGGGAGGGAAACGAGCTCCAATTTTGACACTTAGAGAAAAGCCAGACTTTTTAAATGTCTTTAGCATGCAGTGAATTGAGCTGTTTTGGACAGCTGGCCTGAGTGCAGGCACCAACCACTGAAAAAAAACCAGTCCTGCCACTTTGGTTTCTCAGCCTTTAATTCTCCAGAAAAGCAAGGCCATCTCCAGAAAGGGCACTGACACTGTTATTTAACATAGGCCTCCCTATCTCAGAAGACCCCAAAGCACACAGGAAACAATCTTCAGGCACTTTGCAGATGAGAAAAGTGAAGTATAAAGAAGTTTACATGGCTTGCAGTCCCATGCAGCATCGCCTACAGTCTCCTAATTTCCAGTCACTAATCTAACCAATAAGCAAGTTTTTCCCAACAAACTATGTACACCGAGACGTAAGCTCAGTTAAAGATAAGGCTATGTTGGTGAGCTCTGCTAGAGCTGTGCTGGCTCCATATTGAGGTGTGGAATAATAGCAATATTCTTGCATAAGACAGGAAGAATATGGAAAAGGTGGGAGCCAATCCACAGTACAACTAGCTGCCCTCTACTTCCCCCAAACATATATGTTTTTAATTAAGGACAGGTTTCAACCAAAGACCCTGAGTGATCTAACTTAAATACTACAGTAATGGGCATAGTGTAAATACACAGCTCAAAATGCACAGCAAATCCTGTTTCAGCACTGATGCAGGGGAATGGGCTGCTATCCTGCCTCTGGGAGAGTGCTGGATGGTGATTAAACTGCTTTTGTTCTCTTTCCACAGAGAGGTCCATTTGCAACAGAAAGATGCTATTCTGGTACAGAGGAACTATCTACCATAGGTTAGAATTTCAGTTTTCCCACCATGATATGTTTTCATCATCAGCTTGTTCAACCATCCACTGATCCCAGCTGTCCTTTGTTAGGAAGACATTAACAGGTTTGAAGAATCAGTGTGATGTCTTTGTAAGAAGGGCACTATTTCTTTATGCAGTTTTGCTGTGACAGCAGAGTAGCAAGATGCCCCAAATGACCCAACTCTGTGACTGGATATTGCTACAGTGATTGCCAGAGGGAAAGGGCAGACATGACTCCCAAAAATCCAGTCTTGCTAAAATGGATATAGAAAGGTTGAGAAAGGCAGATCCTTTGCCAGGTGTTCCTTTTCATTTTAGAATATTTATTACGGAAAATCCTTTAGAATGTGTATTTTGTTAATCAAATGCCATGATATAACCCAGATCCAGGAACTCCACACACACTTTTTTGAGTTTCCTGCTAATTTAGTTCTACTAATTGCAACTATAGAAATTACACTGTGTGTTCCCATAAGAAAGAATCACAACTTGAAAGCTGCCAGTGTGGCTTCCTGTAGAGCAGTGTACTGGGACACATGAAAATTAGACTCTAGTCTTGGTTTTAGTTTTGCTGCTGGTGTAAAATGGAAACTCAGAGGTGCTGCTACCCATCCAACTCAACAACTGTTTTCACTAAGAGCGAAAAGGGAACGATGATACTGACGTGATCTGTAAAGTGCTTTGAGATGAACAGACTAAATGTGGTGGGTATGCATTAAAATAGCTTATGGTGCAGACTCTAATATTTGTCTCAGCCCCAAATACTTACGGTCAAACGCATGAAAGCTGCAAACACTCAGTCCTTCTCAGTCACGTTGGAGCTGACGGCTAGTCCTGATCTTTAAGGTGTACTATAGCCTGTCAGTCCCCACAGTGCCCTTAAGCACACACTTATTTCATAACAGAAGACACATCCACACAAGAACTACGTTTAAAAGTGGGGGACCCAGTAATAACGTCCAGCCTTTCTAAGGAGACTGGGCACATAGAAAGCACACGGCACAAGCAACATGCTCTCTACTGCTTCAAAGAAGGTAACAGTAACTGTACCAAACACCCTCATGCTTGGAACAGGATGCTCTTCATGTCAGCCACAGGAGTACATGCATGGTTATTATTTAATGAAGTAGCTTATAATCTATGTCACATATAACTAAAATCCGAGTGTTGTTTAACTTCCTGGAGATGTTTAAAACAGCTTCCCTTCTCGGAGAGCAACCAAAGCAAAGGGTTCCTGGACACAAGGGCTAAAGCCCACTTTGTGTATGAAAAAACTACATACAGCCCAGTCTGTTCTCAGTCCCTCTCCGCATATGTGAGGGATCAGTCATGCAAGCATGCATTACAGTCCTAGCTTCAGACACTGCAAACACAGCATGTGTGCCTCAGATCTAGCCAGTGAAAAATGTCAGCTTCTTAGTTGTGCAGATACAAAAGAATGAATGGAAGGGAGGTGAAATATATATTCCTTTACCTTCTTTAGAAGTAAGACAATCTGAGGAGGATGGCAACAAATGTAAGATTAAAGATGGAAAAATACATTTAAAATAAATTAACCTGTGGAACTCGATGCCAGGAGATATTAAGAAAATTATACTGCAGCTGTAGCTATGTTAATTAGAATTAAAATTAAAAAGTAGGAAACAATCCTTAACTTGATTAAAAATAAACTATTTTGGACAGATTCTATAATTGTTGTTTTCAGAGTTAGGCTATAGGTTTAAACCTATGATAGTAGTCAGCTTCTTAGAGGGGATGTTTGCTTTAACACTTCTGGTGTGATCCAGCAAGCAATTTGTCTGTACCTTTCATTTTATATTCTTTATATTCTTTGTAATATACCTAAGAATGCTTGTGGCAAAAGAACAGAAAAAATGGCTTACTATCTGAGAGATTTATTGAAGAAAGGAAATAAGAAATTAGCAGACTTTTTGTGAAAAAGACTTCAAAAATATGAATTAAGCCACGTCAGACTCATCTTGCATGCAAATTGTACATATTGCTATTTCTAAAGTGGAAAAGAGAGAGAGAGAAAGAGAAAGATATTTGCAAAACTAGGCTCAAAGTGTCATGGAAACAGCTCTCCTCTCAACAGATTGAAAATTTCACTTCTTGCTGCATATAGGTTAGCATGGCAGAGAAATCCACCCACTCGCATTCTTACCTACATACCACACCAAAAGCTATGATATTTAAGCAGACTATAAATACTGACCAAAGTCTAGAAAACCCAGCAAATGATCAAATCTCACTGTTTTTCTTTTTGCCACTGGGCTCATTGTAAGAGATTATAAATACTTTGTGACATCAAGGTCGTAATACAAAGCCATGACCATATTGCAATTCCAGAGAAAATTGGCTTTTGAATGACATACTGCAATGACCTTCAGCTCCTAATAGTCAAGGAATTCAAGTCTGACAATTTCTGCACCTCCAGGCCTCAGCTCATGCAGATCCCCCGTCACAGGGCTGACAGGACCGATCTGGGGAAGAACAGCCAAGATGTGCAATGCAGGGTGCTGTCCTGCAGTCACTTACATGGAAAATAAACAGGATATGAGATGTTGACCCCTGCACACTGATAGCACTGCAAACTTACAGGCCAGTTTCACTCTCCCTATTCCCATAGCGCAATAAATATACCACTGTATTTAAAGTTCAGTTTGTGTACCTGGTAGATACAGAAGAATGTAAGCAGATCAAACTGGGCAGCAGATGAAAAGAAACTTCAGCCTTAGAAAGGATTCATTCCACCTTTGCTGCCTTGACTGTATAGTTCTGAGAGGTGTGGAATGCATAAGAAAAACGGTCAGCCTGTAACAGAGAAGCAGACAGAATGGTGAAATACTCCTCCCGTACTAGTAGGGGTCTGAAGGGTACTGGTGTCATTTCCACCACAGAACAAGACCTGTCCCACAACAGTTCTTGCATCTGTTCTCACAGCAACTGTGCCCACAGTTTTCCAAAGCCACAGACTTAGCCAGGACATGCTGTCACCGAGCTCTCTTGGAAGCCAGAGACTCTGATCTCTACAGCAAAAGGTTATTTGCGATCATTTTCTACCTCTACAACCCTCTGGTCTACAGCAGACCATCTTATCAGACCAATATGAGAAAAGCTTTTATTCCACACTGCAACAAAATGACGCCCAAGCTTATTGATTTAAATGGGAACTGAGGCCCCAATTTAGCAAAAGTCTTAAGTGCAGGTTTAACTTCACATGTAGGTGCGATCCCTGTGAAATCTATTAGATTAGACTAGACACATCATGAAAGTCAAGCCTGTACCTGTGTGCACTGTGGTTTGCAGGTACATGGCCTCCATCAGGAACAGGCCTTTCCATGCACTACATTGCTTTGAGGCAGCAGAACACAGCTGCAACAGGATTCCACTAGAGACAGCACTAGGATTTTAGTCTGAAAATCCTTTATTTCCTCAGGAAAGCTCTGCTGTACTGCAGCATCTGGCTTTCCAATGACATTCCTGCCTTTTAGCTGATTTTCCAGCTGTACTGATTGAGCCATAAGAAAGCCAAAGACCTTTCTCAAGGTTACATTGACTGACGCACTGGGCGAAGAAAGTCTATTTCTGACTGACGAGATGTCTTTTCAATCAATTATTTCCATACAATTCCGGTTCTAATAAACCAAGCTATAATCTACAATCCTGCCAAATGAGGTGTCTGGCTGATGTGTACTGCTTTCACACAATATGCATGTATCTATGTATTCTAGCTGTATTGCGTCAAACCTTCACATTCATTAGCAGCTAACCCCAGTGAAGCAGCTGACCGATAAACTGTACAAACCAACCAGTTTGTACAGCTGCTATATTCATTCTACAGCAAAGATTAACTGTGCAGCTCTCAGTCCTTCTGTATTCCACTCCAACCTGGCTCCAAAGATAAATAACTTAATGCAGGTTGGCATTTGTTTCACTGTATCATCAATCTATAGGAGATGAACTTCTGAAAAGCAGAGAAAGTCGACAGCTCGAGCCTAACACACATTCAGCCTAATAATGGTATATGAGACTTGCTGGTCTTTCAGCACCTTAATCAGCTGGCGTCAGCATACACTTCAGGCGGTTAACTAAGAATTCACTGCTCAGACAAAGAGGGTTGCCACTGAAGAACACTATAGTCACAGAGGACTTAGAGAGCATTCGAGTTTAGATAACCCTATCTGCTTGGGAAGCAGTTTACCTGATTAAGAATCCTCCTCTAGTGCAGCAGTAAATGCTACCTTACATTAATGACTGTACAACTCTACATTCAGCTGGACAAGCACAAAAAAGGGGAACACCAGGAAAGATTCCTCTGGTTGCCACAGTCTGAAAAGGGAACATAAGCCCATGATGCGCTCCGTTCAATAGATACATCACGGACAATTTCAGTTCAATCATTTAAATTTGTCAGAGTTATAAACTGCTTGAAACAAGAGCTGTTCCTTGGTATTAACTACAGGCAGCACTGCTTAGGTTGGAAACAATCAATAGCTTAAACCCTAAGGCCTGGAATTGTTTTCTCTCTTCTCCAGTCTCCCTGTGTGCGAGGGAGGAGGCATCAGCAACCACAGCAATAAAAAGCAGCGGCCACACCAGCTGGCAGTGGTTTCCTCCCTTCATGGCTCCTGAAGAACAGCTCATATTTTATTCATGAAAAATGAGGCCTCTGGAAGACTAAGCAAAAAAACAGGAAGTAAATATTTCTTGGGGGCACCCGGTCGCGATCTGGCAAATGTCCAAGATGTCAAGAATCAGAGGAGGGAGAGGAGGAGGGAGGCATGAAACCTCCCTTTCTAACAGCCTTCCTGCGATCGTAGGAAGGAGGCTCACAAAGGGCAAATGGCACCCTGAATGTCACTCGTGGCGACCCAGCGAGTGCAGTGGGAACAAACTCTGCTCACGTCCTGCATTAGAGGTCCATCCTATCAAGTCTCCAGGGAGTCACTGCACTGCAAGAGAAGTGCATTCTGCAGGGTCAACATGGACGCAGGACAGGACAGGGTCCCTTCAAGCCCACATCTGGGCTCAGAGCAAGCACCTTCCTGGGAAAAGGGATCTCGTCTGCTTACAGAGCCAGGCAGTCCTCTTCCATTTCCTTGCGTCCCCGATATGGTGGTGAAAACCACCCTAATGTCAGTGGGGAATATCACAACCTCCTGCAATCCTTCACTTTCCTGAGAAAACTGATGTAAAGCTGCAGGTGTCATTTATAGGCCACTAACTGGAGACAACAGAAGCGTCCTGTAAATTCTAACTGTTTGCAGAGGAGCAACCATCAGTCCCCTCACGGTTCAGACCTAACGCTTACACAGCACAGGCTGTTGCTAGTTTCCTAAGCCTTACCATCAGCACAGACTATTTCTGAACTTTATTTTTCACAGGACACTATAAAAAGAGAAGCCCGGGCTCCTTCTTGCAGATTTCTGGAATCTGTAGAAAAGGGAAGAAGCTTCCTACTACCTTCCAGCAGACATCCTGAAGACGACACATACCAGGGAAGCTTTGTCCTTTGAAAATTACAAGAGAAATGTAGCATTTTACATTAACATCAGTTCTTCATTTTTTTTTAATTACCACCTAATGAACATTAGTCCTCAAAATATCTCCCCTACAGGGCTGAGCAAATGAGAAACAAGTCATAGCGGGGCAGTCAGAATGAAAGGAAGGGAAAAACAAGACCATAAAAAACCCGCACATCAAGAGAGGCAGAGAACTGCGCCCTGGGATGCAGCAGCCAATATTCATTTAATAATGACAACATTTTATATGCAAAGCTTTCCTGGGTGTCAGTAAAGTATATGGATTAATAATGGCATGTGGTGGAATAAGATGAAAAATAAATTAATGTCTAATATGCCCTTTATGGTGGCGGGGGGGGGAGGAGAAGGAAATCACTCTTTCAGTGCAAGCATCGCTAAAATTAGTATTGTGGAAAGAAACTAAAAACAAACAAACAAAAAACCCCCCAAACCTAAAGAGAAACCAAATTAAATGCTAGTTTTATTTAAATCAGTGGGAGTTTTCTCCTGTACTACAATAGGGCTAGGATTTCATTCATTTCTCTCTTTAGTTAGCTTACTTATTTTGAAAAACACACTCAAATATACGTAGCTGCCTCGAGTATGTGAACACTCAAAGCCCATTGGAAACTGAAGCTTAAGCAGGCAAGCTCTGAGCTGGCATGAGAAACCCCAGCCTTCGGGGCCGAGACATTTCTCTGTTCTTCAATTACAGTCAGTTTCTTCCCCACCAATGTGTGCATCCCAGTTCCCCCCTCAATAACTTATTCATAAATATCTGCAACAGAAATTAGGAAAATTAGGAAGCTGATTATGCACAGTTTCTACACAACCGAAGTACTTTTAGATGATTTTGGATGCATGAAACAAAGGAGACTGATACTAAGCTTTTCTCTTCCTGCTACAGTTAAAGCTGCTTTGAGCAAGTGCAGGTAAAAATAATAATAAAAAAAAGATCAAAGAAATACATAAGTTAATGTTTAACTTTGATTAGATTAAGTCTGTTACTTTGATACACCATTAAACCAAGATTTACTGGATACTAGACAAGACAGGCCAGCAGTTTGATTTTGTTTATAAAGTCCAATATTCTTGCATAGCACTTAAATGCAATTTCAGTGAAGTGACAAATTACTCTGCTGCTTAAGTGGAGCTCTCTCTACACTGCAACTTACTGACCTTTTCTGTTGGGTTGTTTTTCAGAGGAGCAACACCTTACAACGGGTCAGTAGAAAAAGCGCAACTTGGGTGAAGGGAAACCAGGTATTCTCAGGGAAGTCACTACACACCAAAAGATACTCAAGCCTGACTGTATTCAAATTTGCAGACAAGTCTCTCCTACCCAGTAAGGCCCTTTCTGATACAATTCCTTCCCTGGGAAGGGGCAAAACGGAAACCCAGATGTCTTTAATGCAGGAAAGAGAAAATTTTCCTTCCCCTCTCATTTCTCAGCAGAGTTCTGTGATAACTTTAGTTCAATACTGTAGCACCAGCAATAATCAATGGCAAATGGCTTGAATGATATATTACACTAAACCTAATTAAAGGAAGGAAAATTTAAGGAGACAGTCCTAAATTTAGGGAGTTAGCTGAGGTGGAAGGGAGTATGGATTCCAGGGTTAATACCCAAAGGTTTACCTCCACAGGAGTGCCCCTCCCATGTCTTATCCAAAAGACGCTGCCTGCAGGAGCAGGGCCCCTCCTGGCACCACAGTGGACTGCTGCCAACTCAAACCAGACAATGCCAGCTAGATAAGAACAATCCCCATTTCATGCAGCACCTGGGTTTAACTGGAGTTTAACCCCATAAAAAAAGAACTAATCCAGCGTCACCCAGTAATTCAGGACCATTTCCTTTCATGCTCTGTCAGACCAAGAAAAGATTCGCAAGTGATTTTCCCTTGGGACAATGAAAGTTCTGAATGCTTATTTTGGTGTTATGCTTAATATCATCTACCAATTCAGCATTTAAATCCCAAATTGGTATGCAGCCACTAAAACCAATCTGAAGAGCATAAGTCCTGTTTTTCATAGTATAGCTGTGCAGAAACACACCAAACCTTTGGAGAAAAATTCACCCATAGGCAGACACTGATTTTCCTCACTTTCTCTATCACTGAAGCTCTACAATGCAGCTAGAGTGCACCCTTTCCTTAATTTTTCGCTAAAATCCTTCTTTATGCTTTGAGCACTTCCTGTTTTGATTACTGCAGCTCTTCCTCATGACATTTCAAAATCCAGGCTCTGCAGACTTTGAAGAATCCAGAGTGCTACAGCCTGGTAATTCTTGGGCTCCTGATAAACAATGACATTATTATATATTTATCTTTTACGTACAGAAAATGAGCACAAATAGATTTTATTTAAGATTTATTTTGTTTCATTCAGCCAAAAATTGACACTGATCAAGTTTCGCCCAGTGTTTAAGAGACTACATACAAATGAAACAGATTGCATAATGTCATGCAGCACCAATTAGCGGCAGTCAGCGGAGAATATTACCAGACTGCTGACGTAAGCAATGAGCACAAGAAAGTACAAATGCTCGATGCGCTAAACTAAAGTATCCTGCTATCATGGCTGGTTTGTGTTTGACTAAAAGTAAAGCAACACTGTAACTATTAAAAAACAAAAATACTTGGTAGAAACTCTATTGCAAAGTTCTTTCAAAATCTCTGACAAACTTCAATCAAATGTCAGTTCATATTCTCATCGTCATGGGAAAATGAAGCCACAGAGGCTAAGTGTTATGTCCAAAACCACAAATAAGGTGGTGCACTGGTAAAAGAACGGATGAACCCAGGCTACCTACCTCCATTTCTAAATACTGGATGTTGTCATTCACTAAAGCTGGCTTAGCTGACACAGTCCCCAAATCTCTCACATGGTTTTGCGCAGGCCCAGGGCTGAAGCTTCCAGCAGAAGGCTCACAGACCACAGAGCCATCAGCTGAAGCAAAAAGATCCTTCCTCTTATGTGAGAGAGCCCCAGCAAGCCTCTCTCTGCTGCAAAATGCTCTTTGCGATGCCTCCATTTGGCAGCTAAAGTCATGCACACAATTGCTTCCTCAGCATCCTCAGGGAAATGGGAGGAGTCCATGTCCTCCCTGGAGGCGGGCATTTATGCAAACAAAACTCCTTACACGGATGAGAAAAGGGATTGCTCCTTGCCAGCCACAAACTGCAGGTGTGTGTGGCCAAGGTGCTCACTGGGTCACTGCTGAAAGGGTAAATACATGACAAGCACAAACGAGCATTCCCTTCTCTAGCAGCTTTATCAACTGCGTTAAAATCCAATACCTGCATTTGGGCATCTAGAAAAACGTATGCTGAAAGGAGTTACCTTTTCTGGAGACAAAAGAAGTCTCGTAGAGAGTCTGTTCTCAAGCTGTCACGGGTAACCCTGTGTGTCCTTTAACAGAGGTGTCCATACTCCCTCTGCTGACTGAAGCTGTAAGCACACGTCCTGGTCTGGTGCTGGGTCCACGGGGCCTATCATGTGCTTCAGAAAGAATGGAAATTTCAACAACACTGTTAGCCTTAAGCACCCAAAGACCAAGAGAGCAGGACTTGCAAGCCAGTGCTCTTGAACCCTGTTCTTGTATCCTAAGCATTGGACAATTTACATTTATTCATCAACACATGCATAAATAAGTCACAGTAACACTTCTCTAGCTTTACACTGTGGTGATCTAAATCCATTCTTTTTAAACGGCTATAGGAAAGAATTTTAAATATTCACAATATGACATCTTCCCGATAGCAATAACCTGATATTGATCTTTGCATCTACTTTTTTCACAGTGGTCAATGGGCTTCAGTATGACTAGCCTGGCTTCCAGCAGGGTGAGTTTATTAACTGCAGACTAAGACAGCAAGCTCTGCTACTGCTTGCAATTTCATGTGACAACATAAAAAACATGCAAGACACTTAAAATGTAAAAAGCAATTAGAAGCCATAAATAAAATTGCTTAGGTGATGGAGCTGACAGATTCATGCTGTACTTACCCAGGTTACTCTGGTGAGCTGCCATTGCTCTACAGCCACTAAAGATGCTCACATGAGAATAAGGATGAGGCAGTGGCTACAGAAATAATCTAGATGTTAGTGTTCTGATGGAGCCTGAATGCATGACCTCAGCCAGATTATTTAGGAACAAATTTTAAACAATACACAAAACTTGCACTGATCTGAGTTCATGTTAACTAATAAATAATTCTAAAACAAAGTAAATGTACCTCCCAAGGACATTCTACAGATAAAGATATTAAAAGCTGAGGGGTGCTATGATGCTAGAAGAACAAGGACAAGTTAATACCCTGTGTACAGTCAGAGCGTCATCACTCTCTTCGCTCTTAGAGCTCATACGCTGCAGCTCTACAGGAATCAAGGCCCCCATCAGTCTGGGCCCAGACATGCCAAGCCCAGGAAAACCAATAGAACAGTGATGCCGTATTTCACAAAGCACCAGTCCAGCCTCCCTGCTAACCCTCCCATCATTGCTTTCACTATGGGTATTTGTACCAGCTTTGCTTTATGCCTTCAGTCTCAGTGAGCACAAGATAAAATGGTCGGCAGCATCAGAATTCATCCCACTCTCTCTGAGCTAGCAGCGTGAGAGGAGGAGAGTGGGGACTATTCTCCAAGGGGACTGCAGGCTCCGCGTTTCACTGGCAGCACGACCATCTGTGCTACGTGACCTACTTGTGGGGGCTGAACAACAGCACGCTGCAATGGGAGGTGACAGTTTTAAGCTAGACTGCAGGGCTGGTGGGGACGAGGAAGGAGCAGCTGAAGGAACTTTGCACTTTCCCCAACGCTGTAATTTAAGGTCTCGGCCCTCAGCCTTTTAGACCTGCTGGATAATGAATATCAGTATTAGTCCTACCAATAACAGTAAACTGGACGCACAGTGTTAATCCAAAAGCAGAATGACCTTGAATATAACACTATCCTCATCTACCCCAAAAAAGATTGTATACAAGATTTTTATTACTTTTCTGTAGTGAACATGCAATACAGATACAGATTTTTCACTAATGACTTGCCTGAAGTTAGCCGCTTCTTTGAGGCTTTACTTCTATTGCCTTTTGGTTTTCACACTTCACACACCGTTTCATTGCTGTCACTCTTCACAGTCTTCAAGTTCTGCCTCACTTTTAGTGTCTTTGCTAGTCTCATCTTCTTCAAAGTCTAACAAACCATCTTCGGTTCCCACCATGGCATATGATATACAGGATTTCTTAAACCCTTTTTGCCATAGCTTTTGCCTGACCCCTGACAAAATGTGCTATACCAGCCTTCTCCAGCTTCCCTGTAGGGGCTGATCTGATTGACCAGAGCCAATCTGAGAATAAGGACTCCAAATGGTCTTTAAAGGACTCATTCCCTGCTACATTAAGCACCTGCAGCTGGGACATCAGTGCTCCTGGGATGACCACAAGGTCTGTGGTCATTCTCTCTTTGGATGCATCCCAGACAAGCATTTCTCTTGCTAACTAAATGGTTAGTGAAAAGTGTGTATTTGTACTGTAGAACAGATATTTAATAAACTTTTTGTGTGTATGTTTTGGAGGGACAGGCAGGAAGGAATCGTCTTAAATTCAGGATCATTCTTTCAGCATAACACACTACATGTACTGCATTCATGTGCGTTCATGCATCTTTGATGATACATCAAAAGAGTTCTGCCTTTTCAGCACTGAATTTGGAATTCATTTTATCCTGAGTGTATCCTGTGATTGCAATAGAGGCTACATTAGCAACAGTACAAGCTCTGGGACAGATGGTTTTTAAGTTTCAGCTCAGGGTACTGTGACACCTCAGCAAACTAGGTATGCCCACCCACCTGCCACGCATCACTATTAATACCTGTGCCCTCAACAAATACTTGTTCTGCGTTTGACAAACTAGAGAATCACCGTGGAAATGCGAGGAGCTTCTGTATACATAGGGGTGCAGAGGACCGCAGTGCTTTAGCAGACCGTGCTCCAAAGAAACGCATATTGCAACTGATAAGCAGAAACGTATCGCAAAATCTGTCACCAGGCTCTCTGCAACAATTCTTATGAATGGTCTTTCTCACAGTCCTTTGGGTGCTTATCAGCAGCAATACTGCACATATAATGGGAGAATTAATGCTGGCCAGGAAAATTGTATCTTATCTAGAGGCTGGCACTTCCTAAGAGCATAACAACTGCTTAATTTGGCAAGAAACCAAAGCATGTCCAGTGTGTTATACTGACAGACTTTTATGGCCAGCAGTGCTGTATGCAGCTGCAGTATTTCACTGTCTCATGTTGGCTTCTGCTGAACACTGCAGTAAGCTAAATCCAAAGACAAGAGTAACATAGCAAGTCTGACGTATTGCAAGAACAATGTATTTAGCCAGTGTGTGCTAGAAAGCCTAAACACTGGGGGGAAAAAAAAAAAAAAAGACTGTCTTGCCCTCCTAAGCCACATATTTATGCCTTTATTTTATTCTCCTACTTTACCCCCAATGGGTGAAATCCACAGTTAATTTAGACAGCCACTTAAAGCCTGCAGATCACTTACAACTTCACCCTTATGTAACACCTATCACAAAACCACTATGAACTGCGTAGAGCTATTAATAAAAAAAAATCAAACAAAATTAAACCACCAGCCATCCTACCTGCATAAAAGCTCAGACACAAGACTATACTTTGCAGAACAGAAACTGCACCTGCCAGAGTTTTGGAGCCTTATGAAAGGCTCAGCAAACGCGATCACCGTCAGGCTGCAGGCAGAACCAGATGCGAAGGCTGAAGGCAACGCTTTCACCTGCAAACACCCAGGTGCCAACCTCAAAAGCCAAGCAACAAGCACCGGCCCTTAACATAACTACACTCGAATGCAAATGTTGTGGGAAGCGATGCAAAGGCACGCTCTTAGAGGAGCGTCATCACTCACACAGGGATTCAAATATGAGTAGTACTAAATTTCTCTTTCACATCAATCTTACATCAGAAATACTTCCCAAGGGATTATAGCCCAGCCTGGAGGACAATTCCCCTGCTCGCTAAACCCACAGGAGTAGCATCGATCCTGCAGAGCACAAGCAGAGCCCGAGGAAGTACCGAGACCCCAGAAACCACCGAAGCGTCAAACCACCAAGCGCTAACGTTTCGCAGCACCACCGCGACACCCACCTGCAGTAACATAACCCACGGTGTTTTGCAATGCATTTTTTATCGTTTTCATTTTATACGGGAAAATAAAGGGAGCTAGAAAAGGAAAGAAGTGTTTAGACCCCTGAGATGCAAACATATTGCTTTTTTTTAAGATGTGGTAACACTTAACCGGTCAGCAAGGGAAGAGGCGCAGCCAGACTCCCGAAGTCCCGGACCCGCGACCCCCCAGCAGTGCTGTGAGCGACCCCGACCTCCAACCGCCCGCCCCGCCGCAGCCAAGTCCCTCCCCCGGCCGCCCGCACCGGCGGAGAGCGCCGCCGCCGCCCGGGAGGCCGCTCCGCGGTGGAGCCTCCTCGCCTCTCCTCGCCGCCCCGCCCCGCCGGGCGGGCCCGGGAGCGCTGCCCTCCCCTCGCGGCGCCGCGGGGACGGCGGGAAGGCAGGGCCGGGCCAGCTGCCGCCGGGATGGAGGCGGAGGGCGAGAAGGCCGGGCCTGCGGCGGGCGAGAAGCGGGGCTCCGCCGAGCCCCCGGCGGCCGCCCCCGCCGCCAGCGGCCATTACGAGCTGCCGTGGTGAGGGCCGGGGGCGACCGCGAGGGGAGAGCGCGGGGCGGCTGTCGGGCGGGCGGGGGAGGGGCTGGGGAGGGAGGAGGGCCGAAGGCGCACGGCCATTGGAGCAGAGCGCGGCGAGAGGCGGGGCTTGGCGGGTCTAGCCTATGGGGCGAGCGGCCGCTGGCGCCAGCGGAGGGGCGGGGCAAGGCCGTTGGCGGGAAGGCGGGGGCGGGCGCCGCGCGGTCGCGTCGCCTCAGGAAGGGCCCGTGAGAGGCCGGGCGGCGCCTGGGGCTGAGAGCGGGTACACGGTGGGTGCTGGCGTCCGGCCTCCATCCTGCCTTCCCTGCTTCGTCCTCACAAAAGTTACTAACTGGGACAGGGCAAGGTCTGAGGAATTAGCGCCATGGAATAAAGCACTGGGCAGTGGGGGGAGCGAGACCCTCTGGAGTTTTACATGAGACACACTGTCGTGAACAGTGCAAAACACTATTAAAAGTTTGATTAGATGTGCTTAAGCGTCTGGGGTTTTACTTTTACAGGGTAGAAAAATACAGGCCCACGAAGCTGTGTGAAATAGTTGGCAATGAAGACACTGTGAGCAGGCTGGAGGTGTGTTGCTGCCCCTTTATGTTTTATAGGTTAGCTTAGAAAACGTAATTCCGTCTAGATCCACAGACCTAAAAGGCATTTTTGTTCTTCTAGGTACCTGCTTGAGTAAGTGGAAAAAACTTTCTGACTTAATGTAGAAATCATATATTTTAGAACATAGAAATACTCCTTCTCAAATTGGGATGTTGCTTAAATTGGCCCTGTTTTGATACGAGTTAGAAAACTTGTAGCCATGGTAATAATACTGTTTCAATGAATAAATGTAGCTTATACTGCAATGGAAAGAAGCATAATTAGCAGTTTTTCTACTGAAAGAAAAATATTTTCCTTGATAAATTAGTTTGTGAACGCAGTATTTGTTAGCAGAAAGCTCATACTAGCAAATAAGTAGTTAAAGCAATTGGAAGGGAAAGGCAAGAGTACTAAAAACTGTGATATTAAGTGCTTTTAAGTCTTTCCATGTTATTCTAGGGGTTGACTTCTAACTGATCAGTTAAAAAACATGAAAACAGGTTCAAAAAATGGAAGCAGGAGGGAGGAAAAGAAATGATTAGCTTTTTCTCGTGGTTAAAATGGAGTAGAATTGGGAACTATTTGGTCCCAGTTTTCTTATATCAATTATTTTTTTTATTGTTTTGTCTTAGGTCTTTGCAAAAGAGGGGAATGTACCAAATATTATAATTGCTGTAAGTATTGCTGTGCTGCACTCTATGTTGGTCCTAGCATCTGAAGTTGAGCCACAGTAGCCTCCCAGTACAGATTTGCATGGTTCCTAAATGTATGGGTAAAAGAGATCTTGATTATATGGTCACAGAGCAATATTCTTGGCAGAATACACAAGAAACAACCTTCTGTTGAGAATTAACTTAGCCTTTAGGTGTCTATTGAAGCATGTCTTGTGCTTCTCCCTGCAGCATTTCTGTCCACTCTTGGAGGCTGGATTCTGAACTCAGGCGACTCCTAGTCTGATGTTCTCTCTCCAGTTCCTCCACTGCAGCTATTTTTCATGACTGCAGAACATTGCAGAGTACAAATTAGAAAATGGCATAAAACTTAACAGCCATTGCTGCATTTCTAGGGTCCTCCAGGAACAGGCAAAACCACCAGTATCCTCTGCTTGGCTCGTGCTCTGCTTGGTCCTGCGTTAAAGGATGCTGTTCTGGAGCTGAATGCCTCAAATGACAGGTGAGAATGAGGGCTGTATAAATCTAGTCATAGTCTTAATGAAGAAGCAAGTATCCATTTTTATTTTTAGTTGAACTCAGGCAGCCTTGATAGGCTTATTGCTACAGTAATGTCTCTAATACTTTTTTTTTAATGCAGTTTTTCCAATTAAAAGTTAGGCGATCTTTAGCTATCCATCTGTTAATGTGCCAATTATCACCTGATGTTTTACGAACTTTATAGATACTTTGAAACACAAAAATATAAACAGATGGCGTGCAGAATCTGTAATGGTACTCTCTTCTCAAATTTACTTTAAAGAGTTATGCTTTTGCATTCATAAAGATCTTTCTAAGAATGAAAAGAGAATGAGTTGTTTAGAATGGAGCTCTTCAGTGCTTAGGACAAAAAGTGATAGAAATTAGAGCTGTGAAGGTAGTTGATTAAGCTGTAGGATGAGTGCGTTATGTATGTAGAGGGCACTGAATCTTTTCCAAGGATCAGGCGCTAAAGCCTAATTATAATATTTCCCAAGTCCTTTAGCAGACCCTGTCCTGAAGCTTTCTGAGGATGATAATGGAAGGTTGTATATGAGTACAATACATTGTACTGCCTTTGTTAATATCAGTTATGGAAGAACTATAGAATTATGACATTCATTGTTCTAAGCAGAACAAAAATAAAATGGTTTATTTTTAAAAGTAACTCTTTGGTGGAACTTTGTCTAGGAAAGTGTCCATGTTGTGCGAGTATAATGCAGTTTGTCCAGCTATTTCTCTTAAACTATTTTGAGTTATAACTGGGTCTGTGGATGTAGCTATGTGAAGTACTGGCAGAGTGGCAAAGGAGTCTTAAAAGCTTCTACCCTCGTTCACTTACTAACCTTACCTTTTGCCAAACATAACTGCTTTTGTGGCAGTGCTCTAAGTAAGGTCACTGAAATAACCTTTTAAATGATTTTTTCAAAACTTCCAGAAAGGAGGGTTATTGGGGTTTAAACCTGAATCAGTTAGGCAGTCTGGCTTACAGCATGGTGACATGAACAGTTACACTGGCACAGCTGACGGGACAGGAACGAAACAGGGGGAGAATATGCTTGAGCACAGGGTTTGGACGAGGTGATCTCCAGAGGTCCCTTCCAACCTCAGTTCTGTGATTCTGAGAATGGGGAGCTCAGGAATGCTTAAGCCTCTGCTGTGGAATAAGATCTATTATGTAACTTCACCCAACTGATCTTGAATTACTTGAATTATTGTTCCAGAGGCATCGATGTTGTGAGAAACAAAATCAAAATGTTTGCCCAGCAGAAGGTCACACTTCCAAAAGGTCGGCATAAAATAATCATCCTTGATGAAGCAGACAGGTACATTGTTTTTCTCTTGACCTCAGCTACCACATGAAATGTGTTCTGCCTATCTTCTGTCTGCAAAGTGGCTGTCAGAGATAGTCTTAGCTATTTCTATCAGGCTATCAAAAATAGTTTGGTAAGAAATAGGTGTGCATGGAACAGCACTCTTATGAGATTCCTCCTATCAAGCAGAGACTGCTGCATTTAAAGGAGATATTGAATACTGGACTCTGGGATTTAGCTGGACATGAAATAGCATCATCCAGTTCAATGGCTATTTTTGTTTGAAAAGAGTCTGGCTTACTGTAGACAGTGTTAATTTCACTGGATGAAAACAGGCACATTCTCCTGCATCTGCCTATAAGTAGTAATATTCTTAGCGGTATTATCCGGAGTATTAATAATTTAATGTTAATTTAGCGGTATTATCCGGAGTATTAATGATTTAATGTTAATTTTATATGTTAGTTTTATGGAGGTCTCAGTGACTGACTGTATTGCAGGGTGATCTGCTTACATGCCTAGCAAAAGCTGCTTAGCTCACCAAGCCAGAATATCAAGTAATTTACAAAACACCATCAGAGTAAATTCTGAAGCCTGTACAAAAATAGTTATTAGGCTGCAGTTAAAAGTCAGTGAAGGACAAAATCTGTCCTAACTCCTTTTTTTCCTCCAGCATGACAGATGGAGCACAGCAAGCATTGAGAAGAACAATGGAAATTTATTCCAAAACAACGCGCTTTGCACTCGCATGTAATGCCTCTGATAAAATCATAGGTAAAGTGCTGCCAATCCCTGCTTTTGTAATATGTTCTCCATACTGTTGGCTAACTTTCAAAGTAGCTTTCAGAAATACCTTGAACCTGCTTATTGCCAGCAGCTGTGGTACTTTTGAAACTCAAACCACTTGAAAATCCAGCTAATAAAAAAGAGCATATTTGAGTAGCTGGTGAACCCTCTGAACAGCTGTTTTTAATGGATATGTTATGCATCTCTGCAGAAGCAGACTATTAGTACTCTGAGCTTAATCTCTGTCCAGCTTCTGAGACAGTTTAAAATGTTTTTGGTATATTGTTTACTGGGTATTAAGCTCTTTTGTTGTCCTGCTTCCTGTGACAAAAATCTTAAAGTTTGCCTACAGGCTAACACATAGCAGACAGACTGTTTTTGTTTAGGAGTTAAAATAGCATGATAAACATCTACCTTTAGAAAACCAGCAGAATAGAAGCTGAGCTTGATATGTATTTGCACATACCAGGGCAAAATCAAGTAGTGTGTCTGGGCTCGAGTGAAGGACTGTAACATAATTGTATATGCTGAAGGAGACACTATATTCTGTTTGGAGATTAAAAGAAACTTTTTTTTAAGAAAAGAAGAAAATGTTAATTATGCATCTCTATCCTCAGAACCTATTCAGTCTCGGTGTGCAGTCCTACGTTACACCAAGCTGACAGATTCACAAATCCTTGCAAGGCTACTGAAAATTGTTGAGAAGGAGGATGTACCATATACAGATGATGGACTGGAAGCCATTATTTTCACAGCCCAAGGAGATATGAGACAGGTAAAAGAGGAACGGCAGTGAAACCTCTCTTTAAAACCTCTGTTTAAATCAAAAAACTTTAGGGATTTATCTTTGGAGAGGAAAAGCAAAGGGAATATCATCTATGGCACAAAAGTAGCTAAACTGTTTGGTTTTGCAAGGCTTAAAAGTGGATCTTCTACTTAAAAATTAATTGATGAAAATCAGATACTGACTTGTTGGGGGAAACAAAGTCTCCATACATTTGCACTTTATTCTGTTGTCTAATTGAAAGCTGCTTATTTGACATAATTTCCTGAGAAGTCTGTATTTTCATCCTGAAGAGAGAAGCCGGAAGTAGAGCACTTCCTTCAGAAAATAGCTGACATCTTAATTTTTCTTTTCACAGGCATTAAACAACTTACAGTCCACATATTCTGGATTTGGCTTTATAAACAGTGAAAATGTTTTTAAGGTTAGTAATAGTGTAAAACAGTGATGCCAGAAGTCTAGCACCTGTAACTGTGTGAGACCTTCCTTGAGATATATAAAACTTAGAAAGTGCTTTGCCAGTTTGCAGACAGGGAGCACTTGCAGTCCCTAACAGCACATCTGAGACTTTTTGGCTTTACACCTATCTCAAAGCACATGAATCACATAACTGGTGGGAAACTTCACAGTGGTAACTCTTGAATCTATTACTTGAGTGATCTTATTTAGGGCTATTGAATCTGCCACTGCCTGATAGCTATGTTACCAGAAAGTCATATTACTTAAACTACAGTGAATTTAATCTGTATTGTAGGATAAGTCTGATTCAATACTTCAACTGTACAGAAGCTTAGTGAAACTACTGGGATGTTATAGCACAGGATGTTCTAGCATCTTGAAATTTAATATTCTCTTTGACGTAGGTGTGTGATGAGCCTCATCCTCTGCTTGTGAAAGAAATGATACAACACTGCATCAATGCAAATATTGATGAAGCATACAAGGTTGGTTTTCATGGATTGTGTCTATGTAGTCAAACATCTTTTCTCTACAGAATGCTTGTTTTGAAGGCTTCACAGCATGCTTTGCTTTTTAAGATAAGGGCAAAACCATGCAGATGAGTTGATGAATGCAGCTGTCACTAAAGTGAACACAGACTTGACTCACCTGATAAGCTTTTCAGATAAATGTTGAATTATCCTTACCTGCACAGATTCTTGCCCACCTGTGGCGACTTGGATACTCTCCAGAAGATGTGATTGGCAATATCTTCCGTGTGTGTAAAACCTTTCAAATGCCAGAATATCTGAAATTGGAATTTATCAAGGTTAGTAGTAACATAGTTACTGATGGGGTTTGGGGGGCCTTTTTCAAAAGACAATGTGATCCATAGTATAGAAGCAGCCTCAGAGTTTTCCATTTGAGATTTGCTAGATATTAGTGCAAAAAATATTTCAAATATTTTATTACTGTTTGCTTTCCCACTCTGCCTCATCTGTTTGTCAGTAAGAATGGTCACTTGAAGATTAAAGTCTAATCACTGATGTCACTTTATTTTTCAACTAGAATTAATAACAAATGTAAATAAATTCAGATAGCCATTACATCAATGCTCAATTAACTTTTTGAGAACTTTCTTCAAGAGCAAAGTTGATTCTAGTCCAATAGGTCATAAAATATTAAATAGTATTGACAGCCAGTTGACAAATAGTAAAGTGATGTAATGGAATCACTCTAAGATTTAAAACCTGTCCTCAAATACATGCACCTTGCTCCCTACAAAGGAAGCAGGGAGATACAGACTTTCATAAAAGAACAATGTTCCAGTTGGTCTATCTGAAAATGTGATGGCACTATGAGTGCTACAGTGTTTATTAGAAAATACGCTTTTCTTAAGTTCACATGACTCTGAAGATAGTCTTTTAGCAGAAGATGATATTTAGTGGACTGTCATTAGTCTTACTATATATAGACTGTGAGAGATCAAAATAGACCAGAAAATATTTTGCTGATGAAACAGACTAAGAAAAACAGAAGATTTGACCATGTCTTTACCACCAGGAAATTGGGTATACTCATATGAAGATAGTGGAAGGTGTGAACTCACTCTTGCAGATGGCTGGCCTGCTGGCCAGATTATGTCAGAAGACGGCAGCCCCTGCAGCAAGCTAGAGTGTTTGACTGAGCTGAGGCCTGCATTCTGGAAGGTGGAGGAATGGTGTGAGAGATCGACAACTCTGTGTGTGTCCTGAATTCTGCGTGCAAAGAGCCTGTTCCCCTGGTTTGACTAAATGTCAGAAAAATAACCAGGTTCTATTGTAAAAATGATTACTTTAAATGAAAAGCTCTTACCTGTGGTATAACTGAGGTGGAGGAGAGGACCATGATAGTCCAGAGTAAGGAGGAACACTAAGGTTTTCTCTCTACTACATCAGCAAAACTGCTTATGGCAATAGTACCCAGACCTAACAGCAGGTAAAACAAAGGTTTAATCCCTTTGTTAGTGATTACATATCACAACCGATATCAGTGGTGGTCTTACTGAGATCAAGAAGGAAATACTCTTATGGGCAGAAAAAGGCTCTCATTTAATGAAGTTACAAAGGAGGTAGGGTGCTGCAATTGGGTGCTGTTTATGGGCTGTGGGTAAGTAAGAAAATTTCACACATTTCTTGAAAGCTTGCATGGTGCAAGCCATTTATTTTGGATTAAAAAAAAAAAAACAAGTTCTGGAATGCTCTGCATTTGAGTACCCTCCTCTGTTCTTACCTGTCTAGGTTACGTAATATCTTTTAGCTATAGTTTCACCTTACCAAAAAACTACAGCTTTTCAGTTTTGGAAAACACTTGTAAGCATAGAAGAGCAATAAAGTGCGAAATGCAGAGCAAAAGCAGATATAAATTGAATTTGGCCACCTCCACATTAGGTCTGAGATACATGTCTCCCAGCAGAGCCATCTTAATAGAATTAAGTCTATTCTGACTACAGCAGTCAAATTTTGCTAGAGGTATAAGTTACTGCTGTCTGCCGTTCACCCTGCCCCTTTTGTTGAAGATTACCACCCTGAGCGTCCAGTTGCACACATCACAGCTTCTTCAGTGCCCAGTCAATCTTCACTGGCAGCATAAGTCAGCTTCAGTCTAAAAGACTGGGCCTTGCGCTGAAGCAATGACTGGGTACACCCTCCTTTCTTCTGACTCAGCTGCAGGGGTAATGACATCTCAAATTGCCCCATCAAGACTTCCTGAAGCTCATCTAACAGAGCCTTAAGACAATCCTTTTTAATTCAAAGTGCAGGAAAGCAAATTAATTGACAGCTAAAGCACAGACACATTTGAGCTTGCTCCTGAGTGGAATAAAGGAAATAGCTCTAAGAATAATGGATGCGATACTCAAAGTACTTTCTTCTTTCACTAAATTTTATCAAAATTACCTTTTGATTCCCAGCCAGTAAGTTATCACTAGTAGCGCAAACACTTAAACTATATGATTAATAATTTAGTAGTAAGGGGCTTAAGCTGCTGAGCCCTTTACAGACAGAGCATCACAGCTTTTCTCCCCAAAAGCTTGAATAAGGTACCTTTAAAGAGTAGGGTAATTTTCTTCTGGCTATACATTCCAGCCAGCCTACTCTGCCTTTGTGTTCTGGTTTAGTATTTTCACTGTTAAACAGAAGGAAGAGGTGTTACAGCTGCAGTTTCACAAAATATCAAACTTGGTATTTCAAATACAGAGACACAGGCAATGGCCACCTGTGTTCTCATTAATTCTGCTAAAAATACAGCCAAGTCATTTGTAGCAGGAAGCACCTGATGTCCCCTTCTCCGACTCCAGAGCTCACTCACCCTTACCGTCGCATCTCCTCTGCTTGTTCTTATCAATGATGGGGATTTGCAGGGTAAGCCATGTCCCTTCTTGAAGCACAGGAGCTTTCTGAAGCAATTTTGAGAAACGAGGTTTTAAAGGAGCTATTTTTTTTTCCTCCAAGTAGGCCCCTGCACACCATTCTACGTCATTGCTACACGGGCTCCCATCTCAGTCTGTCTCATCCAGTCAAAAACACAACATATGCATCATATCAAACTGTAATAAAACACTGGATTTTCTTTGAAGGCTTTTCGCTTTTAATAAATAAGTGGCACAACAGTGACAAATCTGTGCATCAGGGCTCAAGAGACAAGGGGTAAGTTCCCCATCCGATGTTCCTAGAGCAATTCTGAAAGGCTGGTACAATTTTTGAGGCTGACAGTAACAAGTCATACCTTCTCAGTTGTTACAGTGTCTTTGTATTGCTACAAAACAGATAGGGACACACGAGGAGAACTGCCATAGATAAATACTATGAATTACTAGCTGTGCGTAAAGCAGGGATTTAATCCTCTTTAGTCCTTAGCTTTCGTGAACATTTGGTGTCTTATTTAGCTCCAGAAAACCATTGCTGTTGTAAAACTGACCTCTTCCTTGCAGGTTTCACTTTTGTTGGAAACAGCTTCTGTAGGAGAGTGTAGGAACTACAAGAGAACCATAATCCTTATGTTTTAATACCACCTTGCATGAGTCAGCCTGAAAAATTAAGTAGTTGACCGCATTATTGCTCAGCAATTTGGAGATTCATTTCATGCTTGACAGGAGAAAACTTTGCACAGACTAGCCATCCTCCATCGAGTGGATGTGCAGGGAAATGAAGGAGGGTAACAAGCTCTTGGCTTAGCCCTGGAAACTGCTGCACTGATCAGCCAGGATTCACTGCCGGACAGAGTGCTTTCTCCAGCTCCGTGTTTGCAGTTGGAGTTTCGTACTTCAAGCAGAGCATTCCTCCCCTTCAGCTGCATCCCTTCTAAATAATCTTGGGCACGATCTGGAGAAAAGATTGCACTGCAGTATCGAAGACTCCCCTTTATATACGTGTTCGCTGGGGATGCTCTTACAGCTTGGCAAAAGACTTCTTTAGATTTTACGTGATGTACTTGAAATAAGAGGAAAAAAACAAAGTGAGTCTGATGACTTTTAATGCCCACTTTCAGCTTAACTCCACTGCCTGTTACATTGTCTTGCCAGTGGTTGGTAGTGAGGTACATTTCTGAAGCACTATAAAATTTTAAAATCTAAGCGAACACCCCAGCCCCATTGCCTGATGATCATCCCTGAGCAGTGCAAAGAGTCTCGAGATGCCAGGAGCCCATGTAAGAATCCATCCTCCCTTTGTGGAGAGCTGCCGTGTAAGCCCAGTCCTTCGCACCGAAAACTTGTGTTGGCATTTGCCCGTTGGATGGGGGGGGTTGTTACAGCATTACTGTGCCAATTCACTTTTTGCCATTATAATGATACCTCTGTTACAGTTTTTGCTAGCAAAATTAATTGATTTGCAGAGGTGCCATAAGTTATTTATAGATAGTGCCACAACAGCATGCTGCTAGAGTTTACAACTGGAGGTTTTCCCAGAAAATCTGTACCACCAGCATTTCATAGAACAGCTATTCCTCCCTCTTCTACCTGTCCGGCATCATTTATCACATTTGGGGGTACTTTTGAGGTAGTGCCATGCTGCTTCGATATTTGCTCTCCAGAAAGTCTGGAGGGCCAATACAGTAGCTTTGCTAAATGTTTTGGGCATCTATCAGTTCTGATCGCTGCTCTCTTTTCCCCAAACCTCCAAACGAGGGAGGCACTCTCTGTGTTACAAACAGCAAATGGAGCAGCCCAGAGTGCCCAGCGCTACGCAGCCGTTATCAGATCAAGAAGCTGAATGACCATGCTGCAACTAATGCAGAAACATAATCCCCTCATCCTTGAAATTTCTCCGTGGAAGAGAAATAAATGCAGAATTGCTTATAAAAGTTACCCTACGGCACTTTTCCTATCTTGATGGAGAATCTGGCTTCCTTCTCTCCAGATATTTAGCTAACAGAATGCCTGGCAATTCCATAAACACCTTCCAAAAGGTTCTTCTCTACAACCCTATCTGAAACAGTCTATTTTTACAATATTATTTTTCACTTGCTCTAGCTAAAGTATAGAGAGACACCCAGCACTGCAGTACTGCTGCGGCTGGGACAGCGTTTGTGGGGCTGGTTCCCACGTTCAGCTTGCTCGGGGAGGAGGCGTTAGCACCCTGAGCTGCATCTGCTGCCCAGGCAGCTCTTCCCCTCCCCGGGCAGGGTGGTGTTGGCCAGACCACGTGCGTGTGGTGTTGCGAAGTGACTTGCATGCCACGCGTGGTAACATGTACTGAAGTCCTTGACCAAAATGTATGACCTGTCTCTGTTGCAGCTTCCCCTGTAGCAAATTCTCTGCAAGTAAGAGTTAATGCTGCCAGGGACAGAGTGCTCAAGTTCAAAGCAAATGCTGAAACGTGGCCTAGCGTGACTATGCTTTGGATGGTTGGGACAATTTTTAAATATTTTGCATGGCTTCAGAGAGATCTCATTGGATGGTGGCTGCTCACCATGGGTGCTCACAGTTTGGTGCATGTAAATTCCTGTAATTGGGGAGGTCAGCACTTGTCGTGAGGACAATCACACTGGGCCTCTGCAGGTGCTCGGGGAGTAAAACCGAGAAAAACAGGGTGATAGCAGCCCAGTACATCTCCCAGCTGGAGTCTTCGGCCGGTCTGGAGCAGGGTGGTGAACACTACACACACTAACGAGGATGTGGACACACCACAGGTTTATACATTAGCACAGTGCTGGGGGGGTTTCTTCCTTTCCTTTCTAATACACATTTGTCAGCTTTTTTGATCACTGCTGAGAGCTCAGCAGATGTTTGCCGAGAACTATCCAGAAGGACTCCAAGAGCTCCCCCTGAGCCGTAAGAGCTGATGCAGAACCTATTGCTGTGTATGGTATATCTGGGGTTGTTTTTCTTCCATACTTTACCATGCCATTTACTCACACTGCATTTTATCACCCGCTCATTTAGTGCCATCAGATCTTTCTGCAGCAGGTTTTATTTTTAACTGCCTGGAGTAATTCTGTATCATCAACATCAGGTTGCCGCTGATAACAGGGCAGGATAGGCAGCATTGCCAGAGGAGCTAGCGCTCAGCTGAGCCCAGGGAGTCCCTTACGGTGCTCTACCTCCGAGCTGCACAAACCAGAGGGGTTTGGAGGTTCCTGTCTGCAGCACATTGCAGCACGTTGGCCACAGGGCTGCCCAAAGCCACTCCGAAGTGCCTTTGAATTCCTGTGTGATGGAGAAGGGCACCACGAATGCTCTTTTCTGTGAGTACCAGTCATTCCTAGGCATACACACAATCCTCCCACCCCTAAGTAAACTCATCAGACATTTGGTCTCGTTACCTTTGCTTCGACAGAGGTGCAAGGCCTGATGCAGGGTCCGCGTTAACATAATCTGGCTCATCATTCTGGCTTTCTATATTCAGAGTTGTTAATACAAGAAAGTACTGATCAATAAGTGGGTTGATCTAAACGCACATACACACCATATGCATACAGTGCATCCCAACAATATTTTTAGCCTTCAGTGTCAACACATTTCTGTGTCTGGGCTAAGAAATGCCATATCAGTGTCGAGGTTTCCTTGAAGGGCTTCAAAATAGTCRTAACAAATTTGCAAACATTCTGCGAGCAGGTATTTTGGACAGTTTTTCAGAGCCAGACATGTGGGCTCAGATTTAATCTAGAGAGTACACAGAGAGTGCACAAACAGGATAACAAGAACCAGTTTGCTTAGGCAGCTTCCACACCAGACACAGAAAGCTCTTCGATATACATATATGCATCCACCAGCACCTCCCAGGCCAGGCTACCTCGTACGCTTCACAGGAAGCCCCATGTTAGATTAAACTCTGTTGTTTAAAGGTTGTCTTAAGAAATAATACCAATAATTACTGCAGGATATTCACAGTATTGACACTTAAGAGGATATAAGACACGAATAGTGACATCCCTCTGTAGCAGCGTGTGGTCAGATCTTAGGCCTAGCTGCTGGGAAGTACCAGAAACACCAGGTCCCCAGAGCAGATGTCGAAGTTCAACTGCAAGCATGTGTAGCAATTTGCACATGGCCTTAAATGTTTATCATGAATGACTGGGGAAAAAACACCTCAGGACAGGGGCGATGTCTGCATCATCATGGTCTATACTGGTCTAGCACAACGGGCACTGTACCCATGAGCCCCATCCATAAATAGCAGATAGCTGCTCAGAACATACCTTCCACTTGCTGCAGTTTCCATGTGTGTATCGCTGCGCTGTTTTCATAGTCTCCTGTGTCATCTGTGACTAAGAAAAGTTTGGACAGAATGATGCTAAACAGCAAGTGGACTAAAAACGGGTCTCTCTGAAATCCCCTTCTACCATCTCACCCGGTGACAGGCACATGGCTGAGTTTCCAGCCGGGCACATGGCTGTGGCTTCCAGGCTGCAGCCGTCCTGCTGCAGGTCTCCTGATGCTGCCTCATTCATTTTCCAGTGCTGACCACGTGGCCTGGTTTTTGCAAGCTTGGATAGGGGTCAGAGTGGCTCGCGCTACTCCTGCCTCCTCTAATCACTCCGTACAAAGCTACTCAGGAGCAGGTGCAGGGTTTATCAGTGCAGAAAACAATGTTACTGCACTGAAGGAAACCAAATTGATTTCCTGTTTTGACAGCAACATCCCAGGACAGAAGTTCAAAGTCCTTAAGCAGAGACTATGGTCCAACACCGTGCTCCAGCGGCTCCCTGGCTGCAGCCTTCTCAGGCTGGAAGCGATGAGAAATCTCAGTTGGGGCCTGAAACTGCATTAAATCTTGGCCTTAACAAAAGGACTAGAGATGCAATGCAGAGACCAAAGCTCCCGGATTGCTCCGGAGACCTCCAAGTCAAAGGGATCAGCTCAGAGATGAGCTGACAGCTGATAAGGTCTCATTACTGTGTATTTTCCTACAGAAAGAGCAAATGTTCCAGGCCTGTTTCGTTCCAGTTGTGCCTCTTACTGCACCAGTCACCTGTGTACAGGATTTCCCAGCATGGGGTTCATGGAAAGAGCTGGGTCTGAACGAGTCATTTTTCTCTTAACTGAGCAGGTCTTGGTCCATGCCTGGGCTTCTAGACACCTTGTACAACACACGTGAATCATGGTAGCAACACACTTACCCAAATCGAAGCTGTTAGATGCTCCAACGATGACATTTTGATAGGAATAGGAATCCTCCTCTTTTTCTGGCAGAAAGAAGAAAGAGGGAAAAGGACTTCAGAAGTGCAGGTGATATAGGAAGTGCCTGCAGGGCTTTGGTATCACCTGCCTATAGGAAAGGGCTATTTACCACAACAAAACACGCACATTAGCGAAAAAAGCGTTAGGTGTCCGTGGCAGGCTGTGCTGAACTAGGGCTAGGGCATCTCTAGCATGGCCAAACTGGGCAAACTCTGCAGCACTGAAATGGTGTCGCTGACTCCACTGACAGCTGGCTAAGCCTTGGTTTGCACAGCATTTTCTTCCGAGTGATCTGAGAGCTAGGAGCCAAGCTAGGAGCTCCTGAGAATAAAGGGTCTTACAAATGGGAATAAAAAATAAGCAGAGTTACTAGCCCTAAAACAGCTCCTGAGGTAAGCAGGAGGAGACCTGGCTCCTCTAGAAAGCGGTACATCTCCAGGCATGGAGTCCAGCTTAGCAGTTAGGGTAGGGTTTTCCTTCCTGGTGGGTGCTAAGCTGGTGACCGTGGTGTTTTCTTGGGCTTCTTCTCAGCTTCTGAAAAGGAACTGAGATGTGGAGGTGTAAAGAGACTTGCCCAAGGTCGCGTGGGAAGTACGAGGCAGAGCAGACACTTGATCCTGCCCCCGAGCTGCACGCTGGCGCCTTGCCCACGGCGCTCAACCACTCAAACCTACCCCGACTCCTCACCCAGAGCAAAGCCCCGTTCTGCAAGGCCGGGCTCTGATCCGAGTTACACCCACAACCACACAGTACATGCAAAAGAGCTGCTGGCTTTCGCTCAAGGCGCGTCTGATGACACCGCTCTTCTGCGAATGGAAACCGGATCCGCTGCCCTGCCAGCTCCGCTCCATCCTTGCACCACCCGTGTCCTCGCACGGGGAGACATCCGCCACCCTCCTAAATCCCCAGCAGCGTGGGGCTCCTAGAGACACGAACCTAATAGCATTTGGAGCCTACGTCTATTTAAAAGAAGAAAAAACCCCAAGCGCTTTGGTACGCTGCTGGTTGTTTCGGCTCTCTTGGGCAGTTGAACCACGTGACCAGCTGCCTCAAAATTCACATCCATGGATGCTGAAAACACAACCAAAGCCCCAACAGTTGATGTGGTCACGGCACCTAAGCCGGAAAGGTTTTGCAGACGGGGTAAACACAGCCGCCGCTGCCCAGCCTACTCCCACTCGTCTCCAAAGCCAGACGAGCGCCGGCGGGCAGATGCACCGAGCTCACGGCCTCGGCTCATCCCGGCGATGGTGCAGGGGGACGGTCAGTGCAGCGCGATGAGGGCTCAGCGTCCCGAAAATGTGCCRGGTCGCAAGAGGCGCGAGTCAGCTGAGCACATTGCCCGCGCCAGCACCATACTGACCACACACTGATGCTACCTATAGCTACTTCCTCGGCTGCTACAAAAGCGTTCGAATTGCTAAAGGATACAAAACCATCTTCATTTACTGTCTCGTAAACCAGGAACACAAAATATTTGAAGGCCTCGCTTGGGTGAAAAGCTCTTGGGAGAGGACACACCATTTCCCGAGCGTCCGTGCAGGACCCTGCAGGACTGTAACCTCTGCTCACGTCAACCACAGCTGCAAGAACAGGCGGACGGCCCTGGAGCCCGCTACACTGCCGCAGCGATGGCCATTAGCAGATGCCCAGGGACGACTACGAGAAACGGGGCGAGAATAGAGGGTTTCGTGCAATCAGCAGCTTCCTGAGCCAGAGACTGCTTTTGGACTGTCATGTTTGAAACTGGCTGATGGACTGATGCTCCGCGAACTCCCCTAATGCCTTTCTGAAGTCACCGGTGGTGTCGGCCATTGCCCCAGCCTGCCCCAAACACTTCCACCCCGCAGCAAGGTGCAAGCTGCTGCCCCGGACTTTCACTGTTAAATAGATAACTAAAATAAAGAAACAAAAGGATATTGTCTCCTAAGATGGTCCCCATATTATTTCAGACTGCTTTGCTGTAGCTTTAGCACCTCGTTCTGTCACTGTCCTTTTGGCACGCTGAGGGCAGAGCGGGATGCGACCGTGCGAGAGCATGTGGGTTTGCACCAGAAATCCCTCGCTGCTCTTGCGCCCATCGCTTTTGCGTTGGTGGCCCCAGCGGCTGTGACCCCAGGGGAGATGTGGATGTCCTGGGATCCCCCGCGCAGACCCCAGCAGGTGCCCATGACCCTGCTCTTGCCGAGCCCCAAGTGCAGCCACTGGTACATGAACACTGCCCCAAGATATGTCCTGGCTTTTCCAGGGTGCTTGCACTTCTCCCCCCAGTTTCTGATGGCTCTTCACCCCTAACACCCAGAGAGGTGGCTATGTTCCTTAACTAAAGCACCTTTTTGACTCAGGTTTGCTTCAGGCCGTGCAGTAATAAAGCACAAATCTAGGAAAGGAAAATGCTACAGGCACCCCAGAGTCCACAGGACGGCCGGGCGGCCAGGGCTGCCTGCTGCGGGGAGAGCCAGCCCTGCCTGCGTCGCGGCCTTACCGTTCGGGGGCGTCGGGAACTTCACGCAGTTGTAGTAATCGAAGGATATCGGGTCGCTGCAAGAAGAGATCCCTCCGTTAGCTCCGTCTGCACGGGGCCGCCGCGGGCCGGACAGCGTGGCCCGCTCACGGCCGCGACACCCGTGTCTCAGCCCCCCTCCGGGGGCACGTGGCAGCCACCTTCTGCCCCTCTAGCGCCCCGGCCCCCGCGCCCCTAGGACCACAAGCGACTTACACGTAGGTGGCATCCCCTTGCAGATGGTCTTCTGCAGAGACAAGCGGTTTGCCATTAGGACACGGCAACATTGCGTAACTTCAGCCCCCCGTCACAAAACAGAGCCGGGCGAACGCCACGGCTGTGGCAGATGTCCCCAGCAGCCAGAAGTCCCCGGCAGGGCCCCAAAGCCCGTCCGCAGGCAGAGCCGAGCGGTTTTGCTGGCGGGGCCGGGCGCAGGAGCCGAGTGCAGGCAGCAGCTCCCAGCACCATCACCGGCCTGGAGAAAACCAGGACTCGCTGCTTCCCGCAGACAGATCCTGACCACGGATACGGAGATGAGGAACATCCTTCCCTGGTTTGGGAAAGGCGAGCACAGCCTGGCATCCCCACCCTGCCGGGCCTGGCCTCTCTGGCAAGCCCAAACAGACCAAAACCAAAGCGCCAGCCACGCTCAGCCGTTCAGCCACACTGGATCCGTGCCCCGCAGCAAAACGCAAGGGTCTTGTCTCAGCTGTGCGGTGCTCCCTCACGGCCAGCCCCGCTCCCTGCCCGTGCAGGAGCGACTTCTCCTGGTTCCAGCAGCAGCGGCTCCTTCCAGCGCTCCGGTCCCCAAATACCCATCCCCGTTGTGTGGATGCAGCATTTACCTTTCAGGAAGTTCTGGTACCTGGATTCAGCCCTGCTGCCTGGAAGAAAGCACAGGTTTACCTTACAGAGCCCTGGGAGGAGTCAGATGATGGAGCCACCAAAAGTTTTGACCTTAGCAGCTCTTCCTCTGTGCAGCTCTTTGCCCAAGCTCGCAAGCTTGCAGAGCAGCAGGCTGCTGGGGTGGCCACGCGCCTGCTGCCTAACACACACGGCAGAGCTGGGGGTCAGGCGGGCCATGGCCACCCCGGCACGGACCACAGGTGAGCCAGCCCCATGCAGGCTCAGGGCTGGGGGGACAACCACTGGATTTTAAAGTCAAATCATGTCTAGTTCTTATCAACCGCCCCTGGAGCCCTGGGTAGATCAGCCACAAGTATAATGGGCAGGTACCAATAACAGGAGTTAATTTTATCATCATCATCCAGCTTGCTTCCAAGATCACCTCTCACCATGCCCTCCCCAGGGCCTGGGTGCTGGCAGCAAGTCAATGTCCTCTCAGAGGCTCCGTTTTCCCAAAGCTCCTGGGAGCTCCCAGCTGTTGCCAGCATAAATGAGCAGAGATTTGCAATGTTCCCATTTCTGAATTTTGCATTAGGTGCTTCCCCCACTCCTGCGTAGAGCTTTAAATAGATGACCATCTTGGCAGAAATACTCACCACTTCCAACACGACTTGCAGCATTGAGTTCCTCATTGGTTTTCCTGAAAGAGAGAAACCCGCTACATGCTTCTGCAGATGCTGCTGTGCATCTGCTCGTAGCTCGGACTCACAGTGAAAGGGAGCTAAAAGCCCAGGTCCGATCAAACTGTCCCCGACACTACAAACTACAGCAATGACTAAGCAAGGAGGATGCTCCATGAAACTCCCTGAGACTTTATAACACACCAAGCAGCGGGACCTGCAGAGTTTTGTATAAACCCCCAAGATAGGAATAACTATGCCTGGTTATTGTAGCAGAGTTATTTTTGCTATGTATTTCCTGGGGTTTTAATAAGGGGGAAGATGAGATTTCTCATGTCAAACTGGTTATAAGCAAAGAACACCAGTTCCTTTTTCATTGTGGGCCTGTTGTTTACAGTGACAGCTCATTTCCTTGCTTCTGATTTAAATAGTTACTGGTAGACTTCAGTTAGACTGAAGAAAATCCAGAAAAAGACTAAAACCACTATGGACTAGCAATAAATTCAGTATAGCCCAAGCCAGATCTGTAGGATCCAGAACCCAATCCCAAATCCTGAACATACCTATATTTTGGGTAATCATCTAACCTTGGCTCTATAGCTAGGTTTTGTTTTGCTCTTTTACCTACCTTGTCAGCAGCAAGTTTTCTGGTTCCTTAATTTGTTCTAGCCTTCTCGTAGCTAGCACTAAAAACAAAACCAGATGTTAGGATTACAGCAGCAGATGTTTTAAAGTCAACATTGAGCATCAAATCTACATGATTTCCAGGTACTGGAAAGCATTTATCTAGGACATAGTGAAATAGCTTCCAAATAAATCCTCAGAAGTACATGATGGGCCAAGACAGAAAACAAACAGAAAAAAGATTGTGTCTATAAGGGCAGCAGAGCTGGTAAACACACATCAGAGGAAGCTACGGTCCTAATCGCTATCTTAATTCCTGATCTGCCCCAAGCTTGCTTCATTTGCTGACCTAGTCTATGCTTCGACACCCTTCCCTTAAAATTACAGATGCGCCGCTAGTGCGTGAGCTTTGATCGCAGCTGCCGTCCTCCCTCGGGAGAGCTGGAGCAAACGGGTGGGTGCGGGGCTCGGCCCCCTCGGGCTCCGCTGCGGAGGCGGCGGCCCCGCACGGCTGGCTTGTGGCGGCGGGACTGGGGACGGTGACATTTGCTACCCGCCCCGTTAGCAGCTTGCATCAGGATAAAAATCAAAGGTCAGCGTGTAACCAAGTTTGTTGCAGGAAACAGTAAGAGGGCGACGATAGATGAGTCACGCTTATCAATTCAGGTTCATCCCACACCGCCGTCTTCACAGCGTGAGCAGAGGGTTTTGAGCAGCCCAAGTTAATAAGCCGCTGTGTTTCAGTGACACCAGTTTGGTGACTTATTTTCAACATGAAGGTAATTTTTTTAGCGTTAGGAATTCACATCCCTAGAAGCATCTGAGGCTGCTTTGAAAGCTTCAGTCTTGTGTGGTTGGACAGCCTGGTTTTGAGGTCACCTTCTTCTTTTTAGAGCAATATTCGCCGCTCTGGGCACTGCTGACTTTTGACATGAAAAGAGAGGCGGGCCGGCGCGCCGCAGCCTGCCAAGGGGCCCTTAGGCGGCAACGCCGGCGTCGCCCGCGCACCGAGGGGCACGCAGCCCTCGTACTCACTGGAATGGGCTCGAATCACCTCAAACCTCTGCTGGTTTTCGAGCCTGAAAAAAAAGAAGAACAAGGCCAGCTGGATTTGCGGGCATACGATAAGGAAAATAGAGGCAAGAGGCTTCCCTCTTCAGCAAGCAGACAGAAGCAGAGCACCGAGCTGAGCTCACTGAAATATCGAGCTTATATCTCTCAGCACATCATGCAAGGACCCAAACAAATTGGGAGCAGCTTCCCTGCTCTTTTCCTTGCTATATTGCCCAAGGTGGTGCACAGAGGTCTTCTCCTTTTAAGTCTCACTTTGGCCTCCTCTTCTGCCCTTTAACATACGGATCATTGGCAGAGCAGCCTACGTCAGCTTGGGGAAGGACCGTGGATGAGGAAAACATCATTTGTTAGGATTAATTCCTACTCTGATGCTTTATGCACCAATTAAGCTGTATTTAAATTACTACAGTGCTCACAGCCCGGTGGCTCACTTCCAAAAGTACCAAAAGCAAATCCACAGGGCCCAGAAGCAAATTCAAGTACCTCCCAAACTTGGGGTGTAACTTGTTTGTCTTGGAAGGCCAGCATCCCATTTTCACCCAGAAAAACTGGGTGTTAACTTGTGAAATGGCTTCAAACTCTATTGCCTCACCTCAGCTGATATCCCTTCTGCTCCCAGGATCCCTTAACATTAACATGAAGTAACATACACCATCCATAATCCTCTTTACTCTTTAGTTAGCACACGAGGGCTGCTCTCCAGAGCACAACGGGATTCAGCTCCCGTTCAGCTGCAGGTGGATATAAGCACTCGTTAGATCTAATTCTGGGACCTTGGAAGGGTCTCTGTTCTTCTCCCCCCTTTATTCCGGTCACCAGTCTTTCTCGGGCTGGTGCTGACGGCGGAGGGCTGGTGGGGAGGTGAGCTGCCAGTCAAAGCACTTAATTGCAAAGTCTGCAAATGCATATAATTAAATCACTCTGCTTGCAGAAAGCCCAAACTAAAAAAACTTATCTAGAGAAAGAGCACATAATAGCATGAGCCTGAAGTCAAACGACCTAATTCAGATAGGAACTTTGACAAGTCAAGACATTTTGGCGGTAGCCCGCAGGGGGACGGAGCCTGGGCCGGCTTCTCCACCGGCGTGCAGCTGACCACCCCGCAGCCCTCCGCGCGCTCGCTGCCGAGCGGGGCCGAAGCAAACGCCGCCGGCCCTGCAGAGGCCTTTGCAGAGCCCTTCTGCACCATGTCTGCTCCATTGTCAGAGGTTAAAAGCCGCCTTGTCTTTTTTCTTTATATCGTGTATTAGCTGCGGTTTGTCTGTTACTGAAGGAAATAAGGGGGGCTGTATGTGTGCGTGTGTACAATGGTATTTCCTCAGCTGCCGGTGCTGCAGGCTCGGTGGCCGCTTCCGGCACATGTTCTAACTAGCACCCGTCAAGCGCAGGATTTTGTCGGTGAAGTTATGAGCCTCTCTGCCTCACCTTGGTATGCGATGGCACGAGATAAGAATTTGCCCTTCCTCTTTTCCAGAGCTTTTTCAACCTAATTAGTGACTCACAGGCCTCCAGTTCAGAGCTCCGATCCCCTTTTAGATTACTCTTTTTAAAGGCATTACCCACTTCACCGGAGCCTCTGCTCTAACCTACGCCTAGGGAGTGTTTTCCTTCACACCTGCAGCACAAGACACCGGGATTTTCTTTTAAATAAAGCCTCCAGAGGGCTGTTCCCCCTTGCAGCCAGGACGTGCCTGGCCAGCAGACGTCGGAGCGCGGGGGCCAGGAGCTCGGCCCCCCGCGAGCCAGATTTGGAGAAGCGCAATGGTGAAAGGCAACTTACTGACTCCTCCGTTCGCTCTGCTTCTTTTCTCGCTTAATAGCTGAAAGAAAGTTTAAAAAAGCTCTTAGAAAAGGGTGGTTCAGGAGTTAAAGACTGGAGAGGGACAGAGCAGTACAATGGGGTCACAGAAATTCCTCGGCCAGCAGTGAGAAGACCGCAGAGGCAGAGACCAGCACTCGCGGTGGGTTTTTGACCTGAACACCCACAAAAATGGCCATGTAGCATGGCCAAGAAGTGCTGGGCTTTGCTTCGGAGGTGCCCACATCCCTACCAGGACCTCCTGGAGCGACATGGGGGTTGGATGGGAGCTGCTTTTGGTTAAATCACCGCAGCTAAGAAACCTCCCCGGGTGCTTCCCGGCCACCCCTCGGCCTCCCCCAGGCCACGCAGCGCCCATCCCTCCGCCCCAGGGAAGCCACCCATCTTTGCGGAGCGGCGTGCGGGAGCCCCCCGCCTGCCCCCGGCCCTCGCCCAGCACGGTGAGCCCCGTGGCACCTTACCGGAGAGCTGGCACCGCACGCAGGCGCCCACGGCAGCCCCCAGCAGCATCAGCGAGGCGGCCGCCCAAAGCACCTCCACCTGCACCATGGCCCGGCCGGCGTCCAGCCTGAAACACAGCCGCCGAGAGGGAAATCTCTGAGACCCGTGGCCGGATCCGCCACCCCACGGCCTGCCAATGCCATCCCCCGGCCCACACTGCCGTCATTTCCAGCAGATGCTTCTTCAGTACCCAGGGGAGATGGAGAAGGGGAGGCACAACCGATGTGCTTGGAAGTACTCAAAGCTGGGAAGACTCATACGAGGTTATACACAAGGTTTCCCGCTCTGGCTGCTTCCCTGCAGCACGTTTAGTTTGTAATTACTCTAAATGCTAAATCCCCAACACTTTTTTCTGCTTCGAGCGGGCTCCAACGCTTCCCCTCCTTTCTACAACAGGCCAGCGCACAAGCAGCAGCATTTCTTGATAGTCGGCATGAGTCTGCCGGCTTTCCTGCCTTCAAAATACTGGGTGCTCTATAAATGTCATAGAAAACCAGGGCTGCGGAGACTTTGACCATCTCCCAAGGCCAGATTTTCTTTACCTGTGGACATTTTTCCTAATTTTCGCCTCCAGCCCCTAGCGACGGAGATGCTAGGGCTCGCCAAAGGCCAGAACGTCGCTGCCCCGCAGGCAGGAAGCTTCCCTCCCACCCAACCTGGTCTCCCCTGTTACAAGTCAAGCCCGTATCGCCGCGTTACACCCACCGTGGCTCGGGGAAATCACGTTAATAAGAAGCTACAGAAAACTCAGGCTTGCTTCTGCCTCACTCAGCACCTCCGTCTGCGCACAGACCCCCGAGACGACAGCAGGCCCGTCCTCGGCCCAAACGCCCGCCCGTGCCCCCGCCGTCCCGCTTTAACGGAGAACTCAGCCCAAATAGCTGCGGTCTCCTCCGAAGGGTCCGCAGGACACAACTGAGGGACGCCGACCCAACTCTAGCAGCCAAAAGTCACTGCGCGAAGGCCCGTACCACTGCTGGGGGTTTTGCGGTTGGTTTGTTTTTTCCACCGTCGAGGAAGGGCAGGAGCTGACAGGGCCCGAAAACGCTGCTCTGGCTCCCCTGTTTGTAGGGCAGGTCACCACCTCCGCCGGCGGGACGGCCGCGTTTCCGCCGCGGGCCGGTTACGTAGCCAGCAAAGCCTGGGGCCCCCGTGTGTGCGGAAAGCAGAAACGGGGTTAGCGAGGGGGGCGGCCGAACTGGGACGGCCATTTCCCTCCTCATGGCAGCCATTAGCACAACGCCAGGCCGAAGGCCGTCACTCGTATTCAGCCAGTGCACGAGCCCATGGAAAATACGTTCTCTCGTTACAAAGCCTCCTCCCACGAGATGGGAAATATTTTGCTGCTGCAGGATTGAAGGCACCTCGCACGCCTCCAGGGCTTGCCATTGCCCCGAGGAGCTTGCCCTCGGACACACGGGAACGCCCCGTTGCGCTACAAGGCCTCCCTAAGGTACGGGCAGGTCTCATTCCCCAAATAAAAATCAAATTCCTCAGCTCAGAGGGATGAGAAACCAAAAAACCAAAATAAAATAAGAAAACACTCGCTATCCCAAACCTCTCCCTGCTCACACATTGTGAGGGCAGCACCCAGGAGCTGGTGGACAGACCCCGGGCACGCTCGCTCTCACCTCGAGCGCAGGAGACGGGCTCCAGGCCCTACCCGGGCGCCTCGGCCACAAGGGCCGGGGACAGAGACGGGCGCACGAGGCAAACGCCTTTCCGATGGGGCAAACGCCTTTCTGACGGGGCTGGCTTTCCTGATGCTAAATTCAAACACAGAGGAGAAAAAACAGCTTCTACGTAGTTTCAGATCTTCAAGAGTGAAATTCAAGAGTGTGTCGAGATGGCCTGTGCTGTTTATAACTGTCTTTGTTCTCTTTTTTTTCTTCTTCTTCTTTTTGCACCAGCTGAGGTTTCTCCTTGCATGAGGAAGCCGATGCCAGCGACGGCTCGTGCGTCTCCCCCGCGGGCTCCTGCCACCGAGAGCAAGCACGGCCTCGGTGTCCCCCGGGAACGGGACGTCCCCACAACCAGCTGTAGCCTGGATAAAGCAGACGTTCCTGCGACATGAAGTCACCCCAGTAGGGGAAAGCCCGCTTTTGCCAGCGGGATATTTCTCTGGACATGGCGTGGGTTTTTTTGTTTTTTTTTTTTCCCCCCTCTTCTTCTCCCATGCCCTCAGATATTTTTAGAAAGCAAATGGAAAGATTTTTGTGTAATGGGAAGAACTAGAAAACTCGCCAAAGCTCATCCAGGCCATACGTGCTAGGTGCTTTCATCCAGGCTGCTGCTGCGGAAGGTTTCTAGCCCTAAATTAAGGGTTTAATCTAACAGTGAAATCCCAGACAGTCCCCAATAAAAGGGCGCGCTATAAAAGTCAAGGGAACCGAGCATCTATTTTACAAGTGGAGACTGAAAGGTCTCAGGTTTTTAAGTCTACTAAAGTGAAGAGTGAGAGCACTTTAACGTGCTTTATCCCTGTATCTGCAAGAGAAATACCAAAGCGATGGGAGCTATTTAAATTTAAATGACACACTGGCATAAAAATGAGTGGGTATAAACTGAATATTGATATGCACAGGGTAGAAATAAAATTTCTAATCACCACAGGGAGGGAAGTTCTGGAACAGCTTTCCAAAAGCAGGAAAAAGGGCAAAAAACTTACTTTAAAAACTTCCTTTAAAAGTACTTAAGAATTATACTGAAGATTTAAATTTTTTGCTGAAAATCCACAAGGAATGTGTTGGTGTGGCCATCCGTGATAACGGCTATTTTTCTGTAAGACCATTTCTAGTGAAGTCATTTTAAATGAAGTCTTTGCAGATGTCAAACCCGCCCTGCGAGTTTACACTGCAAGCTGAAGACTGAAATTGCTATTTTAGGTCAGGTGTTAAACCTATTAGTCAAGATGTCCAAGAGGCAAATATAAAACCGTCTTCACCTCTCCCCTTCAGAAAACCATTTTCACGGCCTGCACTCATTTGCAATAAATTAAGACTAATTCAGATGGATTGGATGAGTCACTGGAATGAAACGTAACGGCGAGAGTTTATTAAAAACCTGCTGTACAAGATTTAGCGCAGGGACTTATTGAACCGATGCAAAATTCAGCTTGACTCAGTGTCTCTAACATTTCTAAGAAAAGAAACACCACTTTTTGCTTGCCGACATCACACATGTTTCCACAGAAAGTCTAATCAATTTAGAAATTAAAAAGTGCCAGAACAAAGGCAGCTCCTGTGGTTGGAGCCACTTCAATGACCAGTTTTGAGCCTTCCGAAAGGCTCCTTTCCAGAGGTCTGCGCGTCCCTTCTCCTACCACATCTCATGCCAGTGTAAGTTTCCTTAGGAAAGCTGCAATAGCATAGATGAATGTCTGTATCAAAACAGACTTTAAATAGAGCAAACTCTGTTTTATGCCAGGGGAGCAGCAGATGCATTTCAGCAGCACATAGGATGAGAGAAAATCGGAATTCATAAGTCAAAGCTTTCACAAAGACTATCAATTTGTAAAATGCTTCAAAAATCTAGCTAGAGAATACAATGCAAAATCCTAATCATAATATGCATGTCAATATGAGGAAATAATTCACGGAAATAGCTTATAATTGTCCTTAACTGCCTTTGTTCTGGGCAGTATCAAAGCCATGCAGCGTATTTCGCCATTGCTGCGGAGTTTGGGGCAGACTCCAGTTGAGGTATTGCAGATATAGACAGTGTGTACATATATAAACATCATATTTAGTCCAGGGCAATGAAAATGAACCAAAGTCACACAAGATTATCTCATAGTTACCACCAGTTTTGCTAGAGTTTCTACCTCACAGACCACGTTATACTGAATGTTGAGTGAAGGGAAAAGCAGTGCGGAGACAATACACCTTCTTCCGTCTAAGATTACTAATCTCAAGCATTCACATGCAATGAAGTAGACACATTTGTACAGAGGATGCCAATCAAGCCTGCAACCTGGGGGGAAACCAGGCGGGTGTAAGCAGAAGATCGCTCTCTTTGGAGTGGGCCTTGGAGGGGGAAGCGCGGAGGCTGCAGCGCTCCCAGAAGCTGTAGCCATGCGGGAGCCAGAAGCAGGGAAGACCAGTTTTGAGATGAGGGCAGCTCCTCGCAGCCTGCCTGTTGTACGGGGACCCAAAAAAGATTCTGGAAGTTTTGGGGATGTAAGTGTACAAAAGTGGTAATAATAATAATTAAAAAAAAAGAAAAAAGGCCATGATCTAATCAGCAGATTGGGTGGGGAGATGTAAAAAAAGTCATTAAAAGTGCAATCTAGATTGCAGTGGACAGACTGTCATCTCTGGTTCCAAATGGGTATAAAATGCTGCAGAGGTCTATTTGGGCCATTTTCATACCTTGGAGCTTGGCAGGTGATAGTCGTCTTCACCCCCAGCAGTAGCGAGGACAAGTACCATCCAGCTGCGCTGTTTTGCAGAAGGCTTTTGCAGGGATGATCCCGAGCCCTCTTCCAAAGGGTTGCCAAGCCCCAGCCTAGTCTCTCGAAGCCCAGCAAAGTTAGCGGGCTGACCTGCCCGCCGCCCAGAGACGCACGGTGACCCTGTCCCCCTGGGTGCCTTCCTCTCCCCATCGCCTCCGGTGCCCCTCTTACCTGCAGCATCAGCCGCTCTCACCCAGCTGCCCCATCGCCTCGCTCAGCTCACGCCGGAGCCGGTTCCTCCAAGGGATCATAAACCAGTTTCTGGTTTCCTGTCACCATCTGAATCACCGACCCCAACATCCGCCGCTTGCCTGGTCAGCCCCTCGCTGGCTGAGGAGGGGCCRGCCGTGCTGACGGCAGGGTGTCCCAGCAGCTTCGCTTGCGCTCTTTCTGCCGGGGGGAGAGGGAGAGCGCGACCGCGGGGAAGGCTGCCCAGCGCCCGAGCCCGTCCCCAGGCAGCCCCGGGGTTTCGAGGTTTGGCTGGTGTCCTGCAAAAATCAATGCCAGCAACGACTTCCCTTTTAGCAAACAGCCTCAGCACGAATTCACTTTGCACTAAGTGTTATTTGCTGGGAGCAGCAGATGCTGCCTGAAACCCTTCAGAGCAGATAAAGCAAAAAGGAAGCACTTGCTTTGTTTCTACAGAGAGGAAGAGAAAGGCTCAAAAACGCAGCCACCAGCCTGAGGTCACCGCTGCTAACGGCAGCACCTGGAGCTGACCCAAGCCCCGTTACTGCCCAGAGCTGTAAGCACAAAAACATCGCCTACGCCTCAGCACTGATTTTTCACAGATACCAGACACGATTTCACTGTGCTCTCAAAAAGCGGCTCATGGATTTTCTTTTGCGTTTGAATAGAGTAGCAAGGCTTTATGAATAACAGCAGATTTATTTACTGGCTGAAAGCCCTGCTGTGGCACATGAGAGCTGTATCCCGCTCTAGGAATAGGAAACGTCTGCATGTGCACACAGCAGCCCCCCGTATTCAGAGCTGTCAGAGCAGAAGGGACAGCTACGCACACGTTTCAGAACTGCAGAGAGAGATGTTTCCTGCTGCTGCTCATTAAGCGAGGAAGGGTCCCTGATACCTCTCTTACATACAGCCATGTAAGTTATTCAGTAAAGGCAACAGATTTTTGTTATATTTAATGTAGTTGGGGCATTCTCAAGCTGTCACAATCAGTCAGCTGCGCCTATCTCTCTCATCAGGTAGGTGGCATTTTTCTATCCTAAAAACAATTAAAAAACCCAACTGTTTACAACATTTGCAACTGGGAACTTTGCTATCAAGCTTCCAGAGGAAACGTCACTCTGTTAAGAGAGTTAACCAATGTTTGCACATATGCAAATACATTTAAACATGACCTATTCCAACTCTAACCCAAAGATCAAAGATAATTGCTTTCATGCTCCTCCCAGAATGGTTCCCACACAACCTCCAGGTGCAGAGGACTATCTTGAAATCTGCGCCAAAGTCTGGAAGAGCAAGGCCCAGCTTTGAATTTGCTTGTATTATTTATGGCTGGTCTCTCTGGAAGGGATACCACGTAACCTGAAATACATTTCTGACTGCTAATAGAGCTATTGGAGTACCGACATGCCTATCTAGCAGAGGTTTTAGCTATGAAGCACTTAGGAACTTTCTGGCAGTTTTTTTTAACCTATTTAAACATAAGCTGGTGATAGAATGATGATAGAAGATTTGCAAAAAGGTTGTTTAGAGCAGAACTGTTGCTCTGAACATGTTGGAGATGATTACAGTTTGTCTTTTTTTGTTCCTGTTCTATTATTTTATTAGGGACAGTCAATAGTAAAAAAAAAAAAAAAAAAGTACCATTTACACACATACGGCTTCTGATTTGTCTTACAGCTCCATAGATGACTCATTGCCTCGATATGGAAGTTACCACCGTTGGCAACGGTTGTAGCAAATGCACCTTGTTAGTCACCTAATTGCTCCCAGAGCACAATGTGTGTGACAGTCCCAGCTCTCAAGAACAGGTAAGAACTGTCACCGTGCCCAAACAGCAGCACCGTTACCAAGGATTACAGACTGCGCAACGCGGGGTCACCCGGAGGATGCCGCAGCAGCTCTCTGCGAGAACGATGCCCTTCAAAGGCATCAGTCCCTCTGAAAGACTGACCACCTTGGCTTCTAATTTTGATCAGACCATAATTACTGCAGTAATACAGTCATACACACTATTATATCATTATAACATTATCATATTTCTCATAGGAAAGGCTTGATTTACCTGTTCAGTGTCCCAAGGGTCAGAACACAGCCCCTATTCCAAGCAGTTACCAACACAACCAAAATTCTGCTTTTTGTGAGGCAAGAGCAGACCTTCCCCCTACTTGAAGTGCAGACAGTAACCGTTCAGCATCGCATTCAGCTTGCACACCAGACTCTACACCATATCTATCCTCTCTCCCCTGTAATCCCTGTGCTTCATCTAGGCTTGCTGCCAGAAACCATTTCTGGTCTGATAAAAGGTCAAAGACATTGAAGCATCATGCTTTTTTTTCCCCTACTGCAGTAAGTTACATAAAATGCCTCACCACAGTTCCATCTTTCTTCATCCTTTTTGAAAGCTTATCCATTTCAGCCTTTTTTTACTGAGCAAACACAGAACACTTGTTCCTTTAGTCAGTTTTACCAGTTAACTGAACTTTTTTTTTCTCCTCCCCTCCTCCTCTTTTCCTTGTGACGCATAGCCAACCAAACACAGAAAGCCCTCCTAAGGCCAGCTCCCCCCTCCCTAGTTTACCTGCTGCGGCTGAGAGCACCAGGCTCCAAGGCTCTTTGGGGCTAGATTACATCCTTTCAGATATAGGTGGGGTCTCATCAAAGATCAGCTGCATTCGCTTAAAGCAGATGTTATAACTAATGCTGATCACAAATTCTCAGTGAAACAATGAGAAAATAAGGGATCACTGAAATCTGGCTAATCCACAAGAAAACACTCTGTGCAGGGAGTTTTGGGGAAAGGTTTCTGAGCTCCAATGAGCTCTTTGTCCCAGAGCTGATAAATGGGGCGAGCGAAGCATCGCCTGCTTTGCGAGAGACCAGCATTGCTGGAGTAAACTTTGGGACTAGAATAAACATGTGTCTCATCCCAGTTACTAGCTACCTGAGTTTTGCCAAATATCCATGAAAGCTTTAACGAAAAGCTTTACCTTAGAAGAAATTTTTTGACAAACTTAAGTAGTGCACGCATATTTCTGTAAAGGACGAGCAGCGGCTTTCCTCTTAGGTAGAGCTGTGTGAGCATTTACCCAGCAGAAGAGGAAACGCCACCTCCTTCCCGGCCCCAGTTGCACGCCCTGCTGCAAATCTCATCTTATCGTGGTGAAACTGAAAGCCGCTGCGTTACAGCTGAAGATACATTCTGCTACCACCCAGTGGAAAGAAAGCTCACGGCTAGTATTTCTAGGTGCTTTGCAAAAAAATTGGCCAAATAAGATTTACAAAGACTAATCCTGTTCCTCCCTATGTTGCTATAATGCCTCTTCCCATTCTCATCCTCCTTAACTCATCCTTGTAGGCAAAATAATTCTTAAATTTGAACACAAAAATCTAGAAGGTTTGAATGCTTTTATTCAATTTTTATACAGCAGTACAAATTATACAGATTCATTACAGTACAGATTTTGCAGGGGTTTATAGAGGTACTTAGTGATTTTTGGTTTATTTCAAATAAAGAGGCAGATCTTGGGAGCACGGTGGCGTGAACAAAACAACCTCACAGTGGGAAGCGAATCCCTACGTGCTGCACGCTAACCTGGCTGAAACCTACTCGGCGGAAAGAAGATGGCACGACTACAGGCAGCGTTCCCAGAGCTCATGTATCCAAACCAGCAACCCTGGGATGCTCTACGGCTTTACAGGAGAACTTGTGAGTTTACAGGTAAGCAGATTGCTTCTGGAACAGTGCTGCAGATCCTCAAAGCCCGTGGACGCCCTCTGCTCCGAAGGGGACAGAAGGGAGGAAAGCCAATGTTAAAATTAACTTGCCGTTCAAGGTTATGTAACAGAGTTGTTTCAGCTATGTAAAAGGAAACCATAAAATGCTTTAGAGTTAGTCACCGAAACAGCTACAGTAGGAGGAGGAACATGATCTCAGACCTAACAACCGTGACACCGTATGCATACCGTGACATCATACGGGCAACCCGAACCTGCTCTCCCATTTCTTAGGCCCCTCTAGGCTTCCTGTTCAAGCCAACAGATATGGGGGGGGAAAGCAATACTCCCTCACAAACCTCAGCGAGCAGGAAAGGTCCCAGCCATGCATGTATAGCTTTGGTAGTACATTTCTCCAGTTAGTCTAGAGCATACAAAGGTATCAGGGTATTGCTATTACTAATGTGCATCAGGCTTCAGAGTCAAGTGTCTGGCATTAAAAGATCAAATCATTTCAGAAAGCAGTCAAAGAATGATCACATCATTTTAAATTCCTCTAGTAAGTTTGGTTTAATATCACTATAGTGAGTGGTATCACAAACAGCAGAATAAATTGCAGAATATGTAGGTAAAATTTATGCACCTAGTAAAAGATGGTCCATGCTACAGAAAACCGCTGCAACTTTATATATACTTGATTCCTTAAAATCCTGTAATGGGTAAAGTGGCATTTAAGAGGAAGGATTCAGCTACCAGATTGGAAAATTCCTATCTCAGCTGGAAATCAAATTCCTCTTCAGCCACAGCAACTCCCCTTTCTGAAAATTTAAGACAAGCAACACCCAAAAATTGCATCTCAGGAATCAAATCCAAAGAAATGCCCTTGAGAACTGCAAAAATAATTGATTCTGCACTGGAGTATGTCAGGATAAATGCTAACACCCTCATTCCTTCAGAGCCTTTGCTGCTAGTGAAACACAGTAAAATACCACCAGAATATAAAGCACAAACTTCAGCACAAATGTAAAGCAGCCCGCAGGTAACTGCTCATTGACTGCGTTCTTGCTGAAAGCCAGTCTGAATAATCACAGCAAATATTTCCACACAGTGAGAAGGAATGAGGTCAGTTTAGAAAACCAGTGACCTATGTCTGGCTTTAAACTGTACTGTTTGGAGCAAACTTGACACACGCAGCGTTTGTCCAAGGACATGCTCTAGACGAACAATGAGATCCCTGGGAAAAAGTTGCTCCAAATAGCTTTGCTCAAAGCAGTCAGCAGGACAAGGGCTGCTCTGAGAGTTACTACCCTTGACTGCTGCGATGAAGGGGTCACTCATGCACTGCAGAATTCTGCCCGCTTTAGTATTACATTTTTTCTACAAAAAAGGTAGAGTTGCAGTATCATAGGATTTGTTCTAAAATACTCAAGAGTTTATCTTTTCTGAAGACAAACCAGCAGCTAATACTACAGGTAGCAAATATGCTCCTACTATACTCTGTGCTAAAGTCAGGATTGAAACTATAATAATATTAACATAAAGATTGAAAAAATACCAGCATCATCCAAAACTGCACTGGGACAGTGAGTCTTGGTCAAGACCTCTCTGTCACAACCAGCTCTGGAATGCCTAGCAGAACTTCTGAAATACATGGTCAACATTGGAAACTCATTTGTAGTCCCAGTGTATCAGTGTATCTTGGTAGCAGGCTAACAACTTGTTGCTGCTTTAGAAAAGCAAATTAAGTCACCCTCAAGGGCTTAACTTTAACTTGATTCAATCACCGGTCCATCATTTGAACTCTTCCACTTTTTTCTTCAGCCATCAGAACAGCATTCATGACCACAAACATGAAGAGCCCACTTGGATGCTGGACCAGACCTCCCAGCTCAATGAGCTGGCAAGACACGTGCAGGGCCAGTACCAGACTGCTGTGATTAGCTCTCCCGGGACCACTCCTGGGTTTGGGGGCTGTTTTTTTTTTTTTTCCTGTGGTTGAGAGTGCAGTTCAGCAGCATGTTAGATGCTACTTATTCCTGCAGTTTCTCCCTCAGCTCTTCCAGAGACTCCATACCAGCCACCTTCACCAGGTGCAACCCAAATGGAGAAACAGGATAAAGCACCTTCTGTGGTAGCAAAGCAGTGCCATGCCTTAATTCAACTTCAGTTCCAAAGCCTGTCTGCCACATTCCTGACTTTTAAGCTCAAGCTTCAAGAAAGTTCTACACAACCACCAAAATTAACTGTGACAATAAGAACAGCCAGAAAGTGAACTATCTATTTGTTGCCACTGCTGGTAACCTTATTGGTCTAGGCTTTGTCATGCTATGTGTTTAGCTTAAAGCTGCAGGTAAATTATGTCACAGTCTAAGCATTAACTGCATTTTGCTGGTAGGAAGGAGCAAATCCTGCTTCTTCCTATAAAATGTAAGTGCTATGTTCATAAGAAAATCATTTTGTCAGCTGTTGACATGAGCTAGTTTGATATTTCTGTGCTGGAATAATTTAATTAGTTTGAGAATGGTGATTAATTAAGCAAGTTTTTGAAGAGGGAAGAGAAAAAGGAATGGAGGAGTCTGACCCTAAACCACAGAAGCATAAGGCAGGATACTCCAAAGAAACCAGGCAACTCATTAATGCTTGCATCCAAGGAACACTGTTCAAAATAGACATTAAACAGTATCTGCATTAAGTGCTTTTCACCACTGGGAAATCATTGACCAAACAAGGATTAATAGGTACAGAACACTATTTACTGGAACAAGATGAGCCATTTTCCCCCTCTCTACCATCTTACAAAACAGTGTTGTTTTTCTCCATGCAGAGCAATGCTTCCACCATTACAAGGTTTGAAAGACCAGCTATGAGCAAGTCTTGCAGGGGCAGTTGAACTACCTTCCATCTCCAGCCAGCTAGCCCTACCCTTACACCTCAAGTAACTATTCATATAGGACAGTCAGGTGCTAGTACACAAGGTCTCAGCATGATGCTCCAGAGCAGGATCTGGACTCTTGGCTCAAGCTGTCCTAAGAGCAAGTCTAAAGATAGAGGTTGGACTGAATAGCTGGAAGGCAGGCACACTTTCCATCCTTTCATGCAATAGAAAGCATTAAGTCCAGCAGGAAGGTCAGAGCTTGTTTCCTCAATAAAAACACATCTCTCCCTCTTTTAACTTACCCTGCAGCATGCACTACTCCAAAGACAAAAGGCAACAGTCTCATTAACAGTTATGTCTAGTGGGAAAAGACTCTGCCAAAAGCTTGGGAGAAACTGGGAAAAGTATCAGCAAATGCATCTTTTCACTTTTTGTCATAGCACATAAGGACACTACATTAAACTGTTCACTACTCAAATGGGGAGGTCACACAGCTTTGTCCTTTACCAGGCAGGGGATTTTGTTGAGATGTTAACAGAACCCAACTTCTAGAAAAGAAATGGTACCAAGAGCTATACAAATGGCAAACTATAAAACTTCCAAACTTTGCCTAGCAATTGCCTTCACAATATAATTGAGGTTATACAGAAGCCACAAGACAAAGAACTTGGGCTTACTTCCAGATTTGCCCAAGTTTTCTGTCACCTGCACATTCCCAGCACTTGTCTAAATTAGATTCCTCCTACTTTCTCCCCCACCACCCCCCATGTGTATAAGAAGTGGGGCTGGTACAGCTGGCCTGTAAGATTTAGGCAACCAAATTTCCAAAGTAACTCAGTGTTGGAGAACTGGAGAAAAAACAAGCTATAGCAGACTCAAATAAAGACCAATGTTAAATATTACTTAATGTTTTCTTTTATTTAAAAGATCATTCACAAAATACCATATCCATAAATTTATTTTGTTATGAAGCAGAATGTGTTAAGTGTTTGGAATTCTTTTTTTTCCTTTTTCTTTTTTTCTTTTTTTTTTTTTTACATTTAAAAGTCAACTGTCTTGACTAGAGGTGAGTTTTTATATGGGAATTTTGTTCTTAAAATCTTTTCCACATTGAAGATGTAAATAGGTCAATCATTGGTTTGGAATACAACCACACAAATGCATGTCTGTCTTAAATTAAGTATTAGTGTTAGACAAATGGTTCTTATCTCAGAAGCAGATTAAGTGACAGGCAGAAGGAAGGAAAGACTAGTTCTGTAAATTGCTGGGACTCTGATGTGACAAAGGTAACTTTAAGGAAGAAATTCACTACTAGCAGTGAGGCTCGCAGCGAAGCAGCCATGCTTCCGAACTCCTCTTGCAAGTACTCTGGTGTTGGCTGCTTTATCTGAAAGCTGTCAGCACTAGCATTAGGGGCCCAAGAGTTCTTCTCATGCAGACATATCTACAGTGTTATAGATCCAGGTTTTGTTTTTAAACATGAATATTCTCTCTCCCTTTGCTCCAACCTCCCCTTCCCCTCACCTCCCTCCTCCCACACACACACTCCCAGGAACAGTGGCGAGAAACATTTCTAGTTCAGAGAGATGTGGCAACTAGAGATGCTTTTTACCCAAACTTCTACACGAGCAGAATCTAAAGCATAATGAATTCTTATCTGCCCATTTTCAAGGTATTCTGAAAGCAGGTCTTAAAACTGCACACCACTGGCTAAAGAAATACAAAAGATAATGGCAATTACATACTGCATGGCAAAGTATACACTCCTTAAACAAAAATAAAAAAGTCAATTTTATTTGTAGAAACTTCATTTAAAAATTTACCAAACATGTAAAACCCAAAGAAATGTAAGCAGGAAGAGCCAGTGAGGAGTTGTGCTCAAACAGGCACCTTTTTGCAGCACTAACCTTGAGCTCAGAGGTGTAGTATTATACCATTTTGAAGTCAATAGCCAGCCAGCAGCAAGTCTACTAGCAGATGCTTTATCCAGAGAGACTCCACCTATTCACCAGGTTTCTTCTCAGCTAGTTTTATTTGCATCTATTAAGTTGGTATTTCACAGTGACCTGTGTGAAAGGGCAGTTATCCCCCTTAGTTTTATGAAGAACTCTGCTGTATACAATAACTCTTATCATCAGTTGTCAGAAATGGTATCTCACTACATGGTTAGAACTGTAAATTACTCTAACTGTTCAACCTGTCTGGACTCTCCAGCTTTCCTCTTCAGAGCCACAGCAATACAGAACAAGACATGCAGGTCAGAAGAGGAGCACTGAGGAAGTAAAAGGAAACAATACAGGGTAATAACTAAGTCTAACCTGTGCTTCTAAAGTAAAACAAACCCAGAAAGGAGGAAGTGAAGCAGCACCTTTGTCCAGAGACCACACTGGTGGAAGCAGCTACACTGCCTTATCTGATGGCAACTGTGCTGCTCGGAAGGAAACAGAAGAGGGAAACTCAGCACAAAGCAGGCACTAGATACAGCAAAGCCAAGAACGTACTAAAAACCACTTGTTAACAGCTGACATGCATTCACAAGCTCTGTGTTTTCAGTTTCAAAGAGGACAAATGCCAGATGGCAGGAATGGTAAACTGCAGGGTTGACATTCCAGCAGAGCTAGTCACTCTGTACTGTCTTGCTTTTTCTCCCGCCTCCCCATTCCCTCTCAACCCCAAGCTCAGTCGTGCTCTTTTACTACTTCCTCTCGGGGCTTGGCTCCACCAAAGATAGCAGAGTTGGGGTTGGCTACTTGATTGAGGGGAGTAGCAACTGTTCGAGGTTTGAGCTGAAGTCGGGGCCGCTGTGCTCTTTCCTCTGAAAGAAAAAAACATCAGGATTAAGATTTGTCTATCATGGATGGCTGCTTTAACCTAAGGAAGAAAGCAGGAGTTGCCTTCCTAAAGGAAGGCAGGCTGAATTACAGAAGATTTCCTGGTTTACCTTCTGTTGGCTCTCTGAAGTCCATGGAAGATCCACGAAGGGGAGGCATATCTCTGAAGCGACCAGTGCCACCGGTTCCCATTGAGGCACCAGGTGGTCGCCGGTCTCCAGGACGAGTTCCTCTACCCCGACCTCCCAAGAAGTCATCATCTTTGAATCCTGAAGAGGGAAGATGGTTAATTTAAAGAACACATTTTACAATGCTTCCAACCTAGAATGTTTTTTATCTGAGTGACTGGAAAACCTTGCATGTCATTGTTGTCAGTCCAAGATGCTGCATTGAGACTTTACCAAGAGCCTTTGTCTGTAGACAGATTGCTTCACAGATCTCTAATACATTCTGGAAAAGTCATACAGATTCCATCTGAAACCAAGTATGCTATCCCAAAGTTCAGAGCCTGCTTCATCCATCTAGACATTTATTTCATACTCAATCTTTGAGAGTGAGAGTCACCAAATGAGGTTAAATATGAACTTCAACTTCAGACTGTTAACACCATTAGGTGAATTCACAGACTACAGTAAAAGCAGTTTGATCACGCTGGCTACAGCCTTAACAAAATTTATAGGAGCAGAGCAAATGAGAAAAGAGCTAGGAAGAGGTAAATCAGATACAGTCCTTAAAAAAAAGTAAGAGCCTTTAAAAAACAGACCACCAGGGCTTCCCAGTTATAATATGACTAGATGTCAATGACCTTTGAAAAAGTGAAACCTCACAGATGTTTTACTACACTAAGCAGACATTTACCAGACAAGCAAAAGTTAGAAAAAAACAATTCAGACTAAGTATGAAGTTCACTGCACTTCTTTAGTGTACGTATCAAAAAGGAAGGAAAACATCAAGAACTGTCACTGACTAGAGTTCCATCCTCTGTACCGATGACTATCTTAGTCTATCTCCCTCTGCCATCTGCATTCAACAGGAGGAAAATATTTCAGACTAGCAGGATACCAAAAGGGGAATATATTCAGTTTTTCAGAAGCTTCCTGGAAGAGAAAGTTGTTTTGTTCCCATCTGAGATTTTCCCCTCCACTTCAGAATACTTGGCAGAGTTGTAGAACTGTTCCTTCCTTCTGTACCAGAATGGCAATCTCTAAAGACCAGATCCAGAGCAAGGCAGTATAACCTGAGAAGAAAAGCTTCTGTAGCAGCTAAGTAAGACTTAAATGCTAAACTTTTGGTGCAGAAGTGACTCACCCAGCATCTAACTAGCTGAAATGTTTGTATTTAAAGAAGTCAACGAGAAAGGTAAGACACCATAATGATTAGCTATGAAGGCAGGTTAAGCATAGCACTGTAGCAAGCTTTCTTTCTCCAGCACCATGCGTCAAGTTTCATGCTAATGGAGATAGTATGCTTCATTATCTGCTCCTTGTACTTCATCCATTCCATTCATGCAGAGACAGACATCGCAAAGTTAGCGCTTGCCAACATCTCCCCATCAGAAAATGGACCAAACCCATTATTTCAGAGGACATAAGCAATTGCATTAATGTCACCTGGAGTCTAACAACTAGGAAACTGTTTTGATAACCAGAAACTAAAAACATGGCAGCTCCAACACTACCTTTGACTCAGCAAGCTCAGTGGTGTGCTGCCATAACAGACCTAGAGCTTTCAGGAGCATTTTGCATTTAGAAGTGCTTTAGAACCCTGACATGTCCTTGAAGTCATCTATTATTTAATGGATGCACACACAGGGATGTTACATCTCCTTCTAAAGGCAGTGAAAGCCTTTGCTTCAAGAGAATACAGCACTGGTATCAGTTTTGCTCCATGATTTGTCTGCTTCTGCTACTATTCAGAAACGTACTTTGTCTTATGTCTGAGAAATGTATTCCACAAAATCTAGGCAACATAAGCTACATCCGAGGAACTATTCTACCATTTAAGATTGTTTCATAAAATTTACAGTCAAGACTTTCTTCTGTTATAAAGCAACAGAAGTTTCCCCAGAAGGATCCCACTGCAACTGTAGGATGTCTAAAGTTGGCATATAGTAGATCAAAACAGCAAATGGGGACAATGTAGCTGACATGAAAATGAGAACATTTTTGTGCTTTTTAGGCTGCCTATCTGTATAAGTGTTAATACTGATACCAGAATTGAAGTCATCTCTGGAATCCCATCCACCTCCTCTGGATTCTCGGGAACCTCCTCCCATTCCTAGGAAAAAAGCCACAATTGTGTTCAGGTCTGAAGCTGTGGGAAAGACTGATCAAGGGGAAACCAAACCAAAGTTTCAGTCCTTTAATAGCCAAAGTCATGCTGCTGGAAAATCCTTTAGTTTCGGTATTTACCTAGTTCCACTGGAGAGGAACAAAAGGTGAGTTTAAGTTAACCAAGAATGTGTGGTCAGAACAGCTTCTTTAATATAGAGACATTTAGAAATGCACTAGAGTCTAGTTCCAGTAGGCTTTATGACTACGGCAAAGCCTTTACACTGGAACATGAAATATTACAAGTTAATTACTTGTATGCTTGTATTTACTTAGCTTACTCATTCTCTTACACAAAAATAAAATAGTAGCAGATCAGACTGTTGGGCTTATGATCGTCCTCTGCAAGATACCGTACATTACTAGGGGTATTGGTCTCACTTCCTGGGCTAGGAGTGACAACATATTCAGCTTTTGGACACAAAGCGCATCTATTCCAGACATCTCAGGAGCAGCAACAACTAGGTTAGAAAGGAATATATACAATGTCTACTTCCATAGACTCTTCACGGGAGATTTACTTGCATGCCTTGTCTTAGCATTAGTTAGCACCAGAAGTGATAACTTATATTTAAAGAAAATATTTAGAGAAAAGAAAGTCACCTCTGTCATCAGGCCCACCACCTTTTCTGAAGCCAAAACCACCTTTATCCTGTTTTCTGCCTTCTGCTATGTCCACTCGGAGTGATCGGTCACCCAAAAGCTGTCAAATGAAAGAGCATCTCTTCAGAATTTGCCAGATAAGCATCCAAGGAGTCTGAGACTTGTGCTCATCTTTGTCTCACAAATTAATTGGAAGTATACTTACTGCACCATCATACGTAAGAGCTTCCTTGAGTGACTCCACCTCATCAAACTCTACGTAACAAAACCCTGTAAGGAGAGCCTCACAAGTTAATACCAGCAATTGAAGAGCCATTTATAAGAAGTTTCTCTTCCTACATATCTGCTAAGTCTCCCTTCTTTCAGCCATGAGCTAGGATAAGTGCAAGATGTACACCGCTCAGGAACCAGACATCACTAAGGACAAATGTATTACCTCTGCCTATTAACAGCTGGGACAAATCCTGCAATATAGCTCTTCATATGGACACTACACAAATGCTAAGACTTCAATTGGTTTCCTTTACCACAGGTTCTCATTACAGATTAGCTTTGATCTATGCCTTTAATCAGCTATAGAGTTGGACACTGATGTTTGATTGCTAGCATGTTTTAACAAGAAGCTGAAGCACCTGCTCAAACAGCAGCCTAATTTGGCATCACCACATCATTTAGTGAGTTTGCTATTTCTTTTCTGAGACCCTCTGTTACCCAAGTTAAGCCTTTCCCTCTTTAAAGAAATAGCTTAGAAATAATATAGTCCTCTTCCCATGGCCACAGCTCCAATGGAAAAGCCTGACACCTACCTAAAACATTTGCTTCCTGTAATACTATTGCCTGAATGGCCTAATTGCTTTTCTTCCCTACCCACCAAAAGACACAGGGGGATCAATGGGAGCCTTGTGAGCTAGAGAAGACTGTGGGGGTACTCAAAACTTTAATATCACGGAACTCAGGCAGGTCAGGCACTTCAGGTTTGTTATAATCCATACAAGACGAGCAAGATTTGAGAAAGCCCTTTTAAGGCAAGGCAAATATTAACTCTTCTCACCTGTGTTAATTTATATCTTAATATGATGGAGGTAACAGTGAATCTCACTCAAATGAGATGTTTGTTAGTGAAAGACAAACCTGCATAAGTCAACATGGAAGAACAAACCCACACTGACAAGCTAACTGGGCTTCAGAGCAGAGACTGAAATTCACCACTAAAACAATTTTAGAAGTATATCAGTTTCCCTGTATTTAGCCATCTACAACAGTTCTGAATACTCACCTTTAAATTTGTCTGTTTCCTTGTCTCTGACTAGTCGTACACTCCTTACACTGAGATCCTTGAAGATAGCATCTATGTCTCCTTGAACAGTGTTGAAGGGTAGATTTCCCACATATGCTGTGAAAGGGGGTTCTGTTGGCAGCTCTTTCTGTTTGCGGGAACCAAGGCCACCACCACGAGACCTGTTGAAAAAGCACAGTTAGTCTCTGGTACTTGATTCCCAATACAGCTAGTAATGTAGCATACAGCATGGTTCAGATGCTGTTTGACTTTGGAAATAGAGTTTTCCACAACTACAGTTAGTTGTTCCATCCTTTTGCCTGCACCTGCCACCCCCAGTATTGGCCAACTCCTTTTTAATATTGTCTGATCAGTACTTCAGGGGGTAAACAAATGAACAGTATCTTTAAGTACACTGCAGGTGAACTCAGTAATGAAATGATGAACAAACTTCCTCTTATCATAATCCATTGAAAAGACTGCAACATAAAGTTATCTGCACTGTCCCCATCCATTCCTTGCCCCCCAAAATACATTCCAGACTGAAACATAAGAATAATTCACAGCAGTAAAGAAATAATTGCATGGCACAGCCTCTTCATCTTATTCTGAAATTAAACTAGACACAATGCTTTCAACCACATAGTATATTATCAACATACACTCCACAGCCATCTAAATTATTTCAGCAGTGTTTAGCTTAGCAGAAGCATCTTCTAGCTCTGAAAAGTTATTGCCAGAACCAGCTGTCAGATACCTAAAGGGTGCCTGGGCTGGAATGCTCTAACTGAACACACAGTAAAAAGCTTAGTTGAGCAAGAAACTCCAAAGCAGAGTAACCAAGAATTTAAGGGATACTTGAAAGTTTATTTTCTTCTTTGCGGCTTGTGAGTTACAGACTGAGGAAGATTAGGTTGCCCTTTCCTACCTTCTCTCTAGTCTCGGTTAAGGCTATCAGCATTGGTTTGCTGAGAAACTAGGCTGTACCAACTGAGTTCTTTACTCTATTAACACAACACATCCACAGGAACATTCATTTCCTGTAGAGCCTAAGCTTTTAAAGCTAGCTAACTTTGATCACCTTTACAGGGAGAGGATAAAAAAACACCACAACACCCCCTCCTCCCCCACACGCAAGATTTTTATCATGGGCACAAGGCAACCTTAAGTCAAAACAGCTTTGCAGGACTTCTACACTAGATGCCATTACCACTGATTCCAATAGCTTTTCCCCTGCCTGAGCAGCATTTTGACTTTATCCCAGAGATGCTGTGTACTACTTTGCTCATGTTCTGTTCTTTAATACCTTACTTTTACTGGGTTTTGCTCATGTCTGCACCCTTCCCCAGAGGCTCACTGCATATTTAAGAGCACAGTGGAACACAAGGTGTACCAAACCAGGATTAGCTACTGTGACATGGACTAATTAGACTTCTTTAAGTTTAGTCTGCCAAAGGCCTATCCAGTAATTTTATTGTTCCAATTTATTCGGGCTGCCTGCATGCATACTGCAAGCAACGTAATTGTTGTCCATCTTTGTTTTGCATCTCAGAATAAGTATTCTATTATTGCTAATGAATCAGATAAGAAAACTTATTCAAAATTTCTGTTAACACTTTCTAGACAAGCCTGTCATTTATGCCTATTCACAGTAGCAGCTCCATCCAGGAGTCAATTGACACCAAAAGAGCATGCTGCTACACATACAGAATTTTTAATATTAGTATCCACTTAAGTTCATAAGTTAGCATTTTTAACTATATTTAGCTACCTTTGTCTCATCCGCAAGTAAGCTGGAGTCAGAAACATACTCAAGAACAAAAGCTGCCATTGTTCAGGTGCTTGTATACGTATGGCAGAATTAAAACAAAGCATTCTTATGACTAAAGTTAAGAAGGAACTCCAAGAAAGCAGAGCTATCCTTCTAAAGAGTTCTGCAGCATGTAAAATCAGTTCCATGACTTCACTCCCAATTCTCACCTGCAGGCTTATGAACAAACTATTAAAATACCACACATTTGGAATACAAAAATTAATATTTTGGCTATAAATTATCAGGAACATCAGAATCACTTAAAGCTTAAAAGGAATGTTCCCTCCTTCTGTGTGTTCTTGTCATGTTTTTTGGACTGTCAGGCATTTCAATCCGTGAGCTGATTCATCTGAAAACTCACCCTAAAAATAAATGCTCAGCCAGATCAATGAGGTGATCTGGCCAGCTGCAAGGCACTTGTGCCAACATAGGAGGAGAGGAATGAAAGCCAGGGCAGCCAGGGCAGGAACTACAGCTTCCAACGGCAACCTCTGCTTGGATCAATTCTAACTGCTTCTGAAACCACACCCTCAAGCTCACAGTCAACAATCCCTAAAGCAATTTAATTTTGTTCTGCTGATAAACTTTGTTTCTACTAACATACAAGGATTTTGGTGGTGGGGGGGTGTGTGTAGAAATCAATGCCCTATTATGCAATGCCTACTGATATTAAATCAGGAAAAAAGTAGTCTGTTTTAATTTGATACACTCAGACGTCAGTTATCAAATGTATGTATTAGGTATTTTGGTCTTCATCTAGCAGCAGTGGTTCTTACTTAGGTTCCAAACTACATTTCCCACAGAATCTAGGTATGGCTGCAGTACTTAAACTGTTTCCACGCTTCCCTACATTTTTTTTAAACAAAAAAGAGCCCAAAAATAAAACTGACTTCTGATTTCAATAACCAAATAATGAGATGGAAAGACACTCATAATAATAGGACAAAAGTCAACCATAATTAAGAACATTTCTGAACTAAGTGAATCAGGTCAACATCAAAATGTTAAACGGGTATGTGATCTCTCCACTCAGTATAACTTTAGCTCAAACAATTATGTAATAATTATGTCATCTTAACATGGGAGCCTTAAGAAACATGGAATACTGATTTCTTCTTTTTCAGAAAACTGAAGAGGAAAGCAAAATAAGAAAGCTTGCTTCTAGCAAAGGCAGAAGCAACTATCTCTAGTGGAGAAGGAGTAACAATCAAATTATTTTGAAGCTACTGTTTTAGAAAGTTTAGGTTATCCTCTCCAGAAACCAAAATCTGTCAAAGGCTCATCTTTTGGAAAGCCAGTATTTGAGTTTAAAAGCCTTTCAACTGAGGATCAAAACAATAGTTCAGTATTTATCTTTTTATTATTACAGAGACAACAACCTAATCAGATTCCAAAGTTAGTATTTTACTACAGATGCCATGAGGCCCAGCAGGATGCAAGCCAAATGCAAATGTCAAGAGTCTCCAGACTATAACTCTAAATATGCACTTAGTTTATTCAAGCAATCCAGTACATCTGTACAATAGCATCACAAGTCTTCTCAAGAAAAGCTTACTTGAGCCTACAAAACTAGGAAACATTTATTAACACTAAATGGGTAAGACACAAGTTCCAACACGCCAAAACAGACTGGCTTCTGTTTCCACTTACTTGTACAACACTTCAGCAGATGAAGTTCAACCTTCAAGTAAAGTTGCCAGCATTGTTAAGCCCAGTGCTTAAAACCACACCTAACTAAACAGCCTGCCAGCAAATCAGGGTTGACAAATGCTCATAATTGCCTTCAACTCTTAAGAAGCTCTACGGATGTTCAGAGAGTCTCAGCGAGGCCACAGTACTCTTACATACAGATTTTGGTGTCAAATTCTGGACTTCAGAACACCAGCATCTTTTATGTTAAGCCTTTGCTATTTAATGTTAGCAGCACAGCTTCCATCTGGAGTAAAGTGGCTTTTGCATAATGTGAAGAGCAGAAGCATGATACTATTAACACACTACCAGACATCTCAGAAGCAGCAAAATTTCCAGTATCATCAGGCCACAGCTATATTCTTTTGTTTCTTCCACAAGAATTTTGAAAAGCCTAAGAGATGTTTTAGATGTATTAGAGCTTGCTAGGAGTTAATCGGTTTTCTATGCATCTCACTTAAACCTTATATTAACTCTCCATACAGGTCAATTGTTATTTCAAATGCAAATTCAACAGAAACCATTAAGTCTCAATTGAGTTTACACCATTCCAACAGTTCTACATGGTCTAAAAATGGGTAGAAGTCATTTTAAGTTGAGAAAGGTTCTGATTAAAGGACCCTTCAAGGACACAATTCATGTTTTCATTAAACTATGCATATTATGAGACTTTGTACAAAACACAGGGACCTGTTAAGGTCTGACATCATGAGTTTGTTACTAGTGACTAGCAAGAGCAATAAATTAGATGCAAGTAGAAGTTGCATCCTTTTTTAATGTTAGTAGCATCTAAAGCTTAAAATCACAGCTAATTCAGTGTGCACTCTTCCTCATCTGCAGAGGCATTTACTGATCAGCAGGACACCTTTAGTTCACCAAAACAAGTATCCAAGCCTTGCCTGAGAGCAAGTTTAAGTACTCTATTAAAGAAATCTGAATGTTAAAGTAACATTTTAACTTTAGTTTTATAACTCCATAGAACATGCCTACATTGTCTAACGTAGACTGTACAGTAGCATCCAGATTTATTACAAATGCCACTTTAGATTGGTTTCAAGGTCATTACAGAATATAAGAAATACCAGAATTATAAATGGCTACATTGTCTGTTTATTCTGGGATCTCTACACAAAAGGTGTTTGAACATTAAAAAAATAATAAAAAAATTAAATTTACAAAACTTGTCAATGTTTCTAAAGATGAGGAAACCCATTCCTGTCACGATCACAGTAATAGCTCCTCCCTGTTGCCTAAACAGTCTCAAAAACTAAACTAACGCATTCTTCTAACCACAAGAAAGGACAAGAACTCTGTTGATCCAGAAATGTATCTTGGAAGATGAGATTATAAAACAACCTATTTGTTAAGATTTGTTTGGAAAGATAGTTTATTCAACAGTTGTATGGCTGTTTTATTTTAGTGTAGACAGACACTTGCACAGCACCAACCTTCAGAAAACTTAACTGCTACTTCCATCTCCCTAGCCTGATTTCAAGCCAATTTAATAATTGCTAGTTATTGTTTTCGTAGCTCTTAAAAAAAGACTAAGTAACACAAGTTCAGAGGGAACTCTTAACAGCTCAGTTCCAGACTCTCCCAAAGGTGGGTCTGGCAGGCCCTCCCCAAGGGGTTTTCTGCAGCTTCAACCCCTTCACTGAGAAGCAGAGATGATCCAGACCCCCAAGGGCCAGTGCCCCGGAGTCAGCACCCGCGGCCCCGGATAACGCAGGAGCGCAGCGCGCAGCCCTCCCCGACCGGAGGCACCGCAGAGCCCTCCCATTTCCTCCCCGCCGCCGGCATCACAATGCGGCCTGCCCGGGGGCCGCAGCAGCTCCCCCCGCCGCCGGGCACCTCGCCGTGCCGAACAGAAGCGAGGCCCCTCGCCGCCCTTCGCGGGAAGCTCCCTCCTCCCCTCTCTCGGTCTGTCCCCGCAGGGGCTCCTCACGGCTCTGCCCACCTTGGCTCCGGCCCAGCACCTCCCTAAATCCCCCCTCCGTGCGCCTCTTGGCCGGCGGGAACACAGCGACACCCTCCTCCTCCCGCCCCTTCCCGGCGCTCCCGAGCCGCCAGGCCCTAAACCCTGCGGCACTCGCCCCCCGGAGCGGGGAAACGGCCTGACCCCTTCCCGGGACGCCGCAGCCGCCTCCTCGCCTCACAAAGCGGGGCCTCCAAGGCCGCAGGGAAACGCGCCCCGCCGGGCTCACCCCACCTCCCGGGGAGGGGAAGTGGACGGAGAGCGGCGGGGGGAGCCGGGCGCGGGCGGTTCCGAGCGGCGGCGCCCCCCCGCCGCGCCCGCCCGCCATCTCCCCAGGGGAAGGGGCAGGCTAGGCCCGGCCCCGCCGCGCCTTCTGCTCGCCCGGCCGGGGGGAGCCG